>CAOLHI010004547.1:0-110959 GCA_948474755.1 Ctenosaura bakeri
AGCGGTCTCTCCACTCCCTGGACGTGCGTCGGGCCGTGGCCTTCTACATGGACAGGACTGCTTCCTTCCGACAGACGCCGCATCTCTTCGTTTGCTATGGGCGACGTCGGAAGGGCCTCAAAGTGTCCACCCAGCGCTTCTCCAAATGGGTGGTGAGGACTATTCAACTGGCGTATGAGCTCGCGAGGAAGCCTCCGCCAGTCCTGCTTCGAGCCCACTCCACCAGAGCGGTGGCTACTTCTGCGGCCCTCCTGCGAGGAGTTGACCTGCATGAACTCTGCCGTGTGGCGACCTGGTCCCAACCATCGACCTTCGTGCGCCACTACAGGCTCGACTGCCGGTCGCGCAGAGATGCCCGGTTTGAACGTGAGGTGTTGGCTTCCGTGCTGTAGGACCTGACCCGCCGTCCGACCGGTAAGCTACACAGTCTCCTAGTGTATGAAGGCACAGAGACCACGAAGAAGAAGAACAGGTTGCTTACCTGTAACTGTGGTTCTTCGAGTGGTCATCTGTGCCATCATACACACCCGCCCTTCCTCCCCTCTTTCTCAGGTCCCTGTAGGTTCTACGGCGGACGACAGAACTGAGGAGAGACCGTTGCTCGGCGGGAGGAGCATGCGCAGTACCGGCGTGGGGGAGGGGTTCCCGCCAAGCGAACAAGCTCTAGAAGTTTCCGAACGCTACCGCGCAGGCGCTAAAGCTCCTAGTGTATGATGGCACAGATGACCACTCGAAGAACCACAGTTACAGGTAAGCAACCTGTTCATTCCATAGGAGGTTGAAAGTGGAATCATCGCACTGTAAGAGTGTCGTGCGGAAATGGCCTTAGTCTCAGAGACCCTTGCAAAGCCTAAAGAGTGAAGCTCAGCAAGATGAATGATCTGCTCTTGGCAGGAGGATGCTGGTGATTGCAGCTGGGTCAGTGTCTTAGTTTAGGCTGGACAATTTCAATGCACTGTTTGTGGGTTGTGGCTTCCGGAGATAGATGCATATTGTACCTGATAGAAAATGCAGCTTCCGGTGTTTTGATTGTGGTGTGACAATCAGACCATGTTACTTTTTTGTGAATAAAATTCTTCCAAAAACTTGTTTGTGTGCAGACAGAGTAGAATTGCGAGAAGGAGACACTGTTACTTTTGGTCATCCAGATGGGAGGAAGATAATTGAGGGAGCCCGTGTCCGACAGCCCAACTCTCCCTTTTACTTCCTGGTAGGATTCCTTCCTTCCTTCCTTCCTCCCTCCCTCCCTCCCTCCCTCCCTCCCTCCCTCCCTCCCTCCCTCCCTCCCTTCCTTCCTTCCTTCCTTCCTTCCTTGTTGCATCCCCTCTCTGCTTGGGCTGTGTGTCTGCCTGTGCTTTGTGTGGCCCTAAAACCATTTAATGCTGAATCTTGGGCCTTCAGCTTCTGGATTTCCTCCTGGCCAGTGAGCGTTTGATGTATGAAATTTGCTAATACTCAGAGGCCCGTCTCCTTATGATGTATTGCCTAGTCAGCCTGGAAGACTGAACAGTGTCTGGTATTAAAATCTGAAGCCAGATCTGGAAATTCTCTGGATATTTTTATATAAAAGCAAGGCATATCGTTTTATACTAGAAATTAAGTTGTAACCTTGATGTCCTCTGTTCCTTTGCTAGTTTGAGCGCTGCCATTGCAGTCCTGGTCAGATGCTGCGGCCGCATGACGAGAAGAGGATTTTGCCGCAAGAGGTAAAGCAAGAAGAAAAGTTTTGTACTCCAGATGTTGGTTTTCTCTTTGGGCACAGTGGCGGTGGGAGCAAATGATTCTAACAGGTTTTTGTGTCATGAAGGGCTCCTTTGCATTTCTGCTCCTTTGCTGCAGTTATATTTATTCCGTCGGTTCTTGTATTAAAATATTTCTGTCCTGCACAGTGTCACAGGTCCTCAGCACAGCGTACTGATTATTCTAAAATCAATTTAAGACAATTTAGAACAATTTTAACATTTTAAACAAAAAGAAATACTCTGCGAAGTGTAAAATCATATTAAACAATCTCACAAAACAGATGAAAGCCATTTGACTGGACATGTTTGGGCAAGGTGATTATGCCCCAGAGGCTGGGATAAAAAAGCCTTGTTGTAACTTGGTGCCAGATGGAAGCAAGCATTGATTGGTCCGTAAGGGTCCAAAAGGGTCATTCTCCTCTGACAGCGTGGACTGTTGGCAGCTGGTGTGGCACTTCTCCTGGTCAAGCGTCCATCTGGAGTAGGGGGAAGCAATTTGAGTGGGGCTGGGGACTGATTTCAACTCCTCTGTTGGGCCACAGAGGGTCCCAGAGCAGGGGGAAAAAATCCAAAGCTGGAGGTGAACAGACCTTTGTTTCTGGTTTTGTTTCTCCCATGGTGAGGAATGTTTGGCTTTGCCCAGCCTGTTCAGATGCCAAAGCTACTTCTCTTGAAGGCCTCCAGTAATGCCGACAGCTCATTCTTATCATTGGTTTTTTCTCAGCAAGTATTTGTAGGTCCACTCTGGAAACCCACTTTGGTCCAGTTCTTGTAAGGGGCACAGTTGGCATGTCAGCCAAAGTTTTTAGCCTTGATTGCCAAGCTTCAGCTTCTTAAAAGATGCCAAGTGATGTTAGCTGCTGACTGACCTCTTGGTGCTTTCTTTCCCTGTAGCTTCGTACCTTGGCATGCACGGAGGTGTCTCCCCCAGCCAACATGCGCTTGGGACTTGTGAGGAATGCTGCTCTGCCTTGGGTGGCACATGGATCACCCAGCGGTGCTGGTGATGCCCACTATGGTCCCCAGAGTCCTGCTGCCACCACATCGACTCCACTACAGATGGCTGCAGTTGCCGATACATCTTCAATACCCCCAAATTCTTTCAGTGTGTCTTCAAATTCACCACAAGTGACCGGTCAGATTGGGCCAGCTGCGTCAACCTTTTCCTCACGAGAAGATGCCCATAGACCAGTCTCTCGGCCTCGGCGTTCCACTTCACCTGACTACACAGTTCTTGGGGAGGGTTCTTTTGTTTCTCCTGACTCATCTCCTCAAAGACCCCTGGAGATAACAGATAACATTTCGTCTCAGAAAAGTCTAGACTCTGATAATTCTGAATTGGTGAGCGACAGGAGTTGGTCCCCTGCAGAATGTGAGCCAAATTCAGACAAGCTAATTCAGGATGAGAATGGTGAGAGTGCTCTGGGGCCACCTTGCGTTGGTGCTGGAGCATCTGACGATGGTGACTTCCAAAGTGAAAGACCAGGGAAGCCAGATAGGGACAGCCAGCAGGCTCTGCCCTTCTCGCAGGCGGAGGAGAGAGACGGTACGGATTCCAGATTATCTGATTCCAACCTAGAAGAGCTAGTTATGGGAAACTCTGAACAAGATGAAGAAACCACGGAGGAGAATATCTGCCAAGGCACTGAGGAAACAGCTGGTGCTGGGCTTCGGGTTCAGAAAGTAAAGACGGTCACAGAGCAGATAATGGAGGAGCAGGAAGAGGATGGTTGGGGTGCCAATAGGAGATCGGCTGGAGGAACAGAAGAGGAAGAGCCTTCTGAGGAGGACGGGGGGAGCTCCGAGGAAAGATCCTTACGTGGAGCATCCCTGCTAGAAACAGATGAAGCAGGGAATGTAAGAGACCGTCTCCCTGAAAGGATCCATGCATTGTCCTTTGGTAAATCTGGAAACGACACGCTTGATTCAGCAAACAGAACTTCCGGTGACTTTCCTCTAGGCAAAGAGCCAGAGAAAGACTCTCCCGCAGAGTTGGTGGGGCAGGAGAGGTTGGATCCAGATGGCACAAGGGCCACTTCACTTCCAGGGAATCTGTCCTTTGAGGTCCAAAGGGGTAGCAGTGACAACGAAATGAACTTTGGAGAAAGTGTTTCTTGTGGTGAAAGTGCCATGGAAATGGAACCCTGTCCACATTCCAGCTTGTTAACCCAGCACAGGGGCCATTTTGGGGCTAGAGACGCTGGCTTTCTTGAGCTGGAGATGAGCTCCGTAAGTCCAGAGACAGCAAGTGCCAGCTTTGTAGAAACTTCCTGTGCGGATGTGGGGATTCAGGCAAGGTGTCTTGAAGAAGAAGAGGTAGAGGCAGTGGAAGAAGGGAACACACACAGAACACCAGATGTTCTTGATCATGATAGATTAAGTATGGGCTCAGCATCGTCTGATGCTTCACCTGTGGGTTTTCTGGCTGATGAGCCTCCCAGTGGCGAGTCCTCCAGGGAAAGAGAGAGGGAATCCTGTGGTGCGGCATCAGAAGATGTGACTTCGGAAAATCTACCAGAAACCTCCAAAGAGGAGGAGGCTCTTGTGGCCCCATCTTCTCCAGCTCTCTCTGTTGTGCTGAAAGAGTTGGTTGTTGAAGAGCCTCTTGAAGCTCCTGCTCCTGAAGAACCGGGAGATGTACAGTTTTCTGATGAATGTCTGTCCCCGGTCAGTGAGACCCCCTCTAACAGAAAAGAAGAAGAAGCACTGGTGGCCGAAAGAAAATTAGAAAATGCAACCCCCAGCCCTGTCCAAGCTGAGAGATTCCTACAGAACTGTGTTGCTGAACCCGTAGAAGAAGATGAAACGGGGGCACACGGAAATGAGTGCCCTTTACTGGGCACGACTTCTGTGTTGGTAGATGGACTGCCCAAAAGAGGAGAGCCCAGTTCTGACAGTGAGTGGAAATTCCCTGAGGAGCCAGATAATGAGGGAGAAGGAGGATCAGCAGTAGAGAAGGGGATAAGCAGCACCATGGCAGCCAGTGGCAAAGATGGAGACAGCCAAGAACAAATAGCAGGGGGAAGGGGCCTGGAGAGAGCATGGGGGGTGGCAGAAGGGGGCTGGCAGGAGGGGGCTAGCTCTGCCCTTAGCGAAGGTTCCCTGGGAAGGGGCTTAGAAGAGGACAGCCCTGAGCCCTCTGAAGACTCAGCTTCAGGTACGAGGGCACGGGAGCGTTCTCCTTTCTGTGACCATGGAGATGGAGGGATCCTGGAATTCCCTTTGGAATCAGACAAAAAGGAAGGAGAGAGGCTGGCACTTGAAAGCATCCATGGTTTGCCCTCTCAGGGTGGCACTAAGGCTGAAGGGGACCTGAGCCTGAATGATGACAACATGATGGAGCTTAAAGTTCACGATGCCCATGAAAGGACCCTAGCAGATGTTTCCTTGGATGAAGCAAAGGCGGATTGTAAACAGAACAGCACCCAAGCAGTGGGTCCATTGAGCATTGGCCATGCGTGTTCTGGGATGTCTTCTGATAGTTGTGCCAGCCTGGTGTGCCCGCAGGAGTCTCCTGTGTCTTCTGGCCCTCAGGAGTCAAAGTCTTGCAGAGCTGAAGGTTTGGAAGGTAGAGTGGAGGCGGAGGCATGCCAAACCAGTGCTGAGAATCTTCCTCTTGAGGGCTCTCCTATCGGAGGCAACGCTTGGGAAGAATCTTGTGAGCCAGATGTTGCTGTTGAGCATTTAACTCCATTTGGGCCAGAAGGGGGTGATAAAGAAGCCCCCCTTTCTGCAGATGAGGAGGATGGAAGCTTTCTCCAAGCTCTCAAAAGTTCTCAGCCCAGAGAGGGAAAAGGCAGTCTTATTGTAGATGCTCCCAGAGTTGACTTTGAGAAGTCCAGAGATGCTGAGGCTGGAAGTGTTCCAAGGGACCCTTCAACTGGCTCTTCCAAGGTCTCCTCAGAGTTGTTCAGGGATGACAAACTACCTGTGTGCCCCTCTGACTCTGAAGGGGAAAAGGAATCAGATGGGAGCACTTGCCTCTCTGTTACCACCACTGCTGGCATCCCTCTGCAGGAAAGAGAGAGCTTGCCTTTGGCTCCTGCTGTGGATTTATGCACTGTTGCTAAAAAGAACAGTGAACTATGTGAAGAACAAATTTTGGGATTTCATCTTCCAAGTCCATGTGATACAGTTGTCCAAGAAGCCAGCGTTGTGTCCTGGGAGGGCACAGTGGTGTCCGATGAGGGTTTGGAACAGCAAAACTGTTCCTGCTGTGAGTCAAACAGCAACCCAGACAATACTTCAGTCACCATACCTGAAACACATGGTACAGAGATGACAGTAGGTGGAGGCTTGTCTCCTTCAGCAAAACATGCAGTGGTAGGAGAAGAATTGGAAGATCAGGGTACTGAAAGAACCCACTTTGTGCCTGCAGACCTGCCCAGTATTTTTGCAGAACCTTCTTGCCTGTCAGAAAATGGTGTCAAACTTGGCATGGAGGAGCAAGTCTCTGATAGTGCTGGTGGGCTGGCAGAAGACACTGGTTTGGTTCTTGCCCAAAATGACTGGATTTCTAGCCAGCCAGAAGTGAAGATTTTAGCTGGACCTCTTGAAGATCAAGAAGCAGTTAAGGAATTCTCAGGAAGTGACGTGCCAGCCAGCCTCTGTTCAGGAAAAGAGGAATATGACCAGAAAAATGGGGTGAGGGCACCAGAAGAGCAGCATGAAGTCAAAATGCTTCAGTGTCAAGGACACCCAGGCCAGGCTGGAGAGAGACTAGATTCCCCTGGAGGGCATGGGGAGAACTTGGATTGCCTGGAAGACCAGAGAGCATTTTCCCAGAAAAAAGTGGAGTCAAACGACAGTTCTTCCAGGAAGAGACGCTTGGATGAAGACCAGGAGGGACTCAGGTTGTCAGGGTTAGAAGGTGGTTCCTGCTCTGAAAAGAGAATTTGTCCTCTGGATTTTTCATCAGCTCAGGGGCCCCCACCTGATTCCCCTGCTCTGACCGCAATTCCTCTTTCTCCTCCTCCACCTAAGGAGGAACGTCATGACCAGGTGGGCAGAAATATAGGGAGGTTTCTTCACCAGTACAGAACCCAAATAACTCTGCATTCCAAAGAAGCAGGACAGAGAAACAGAGACCTTGTTGCCCAAATTGTGAGAAACTACTTTAAGAACAGCTCTTGTAAACCAGCAGCTGGAAATGAGAATGGGGGAGCCTGGCCTCCGCTGTTGGCTGAAGCTGCCGAAGACACGGACTTGAGATCTGTCAACATATTAGAGGCTGGGAAAAAGGGAAGTGGGGATGAGCTCACTCCACCTGAGGACCAGGTTGAGGCTCTCCAGTTGCAGCCGGCTTCCCCCGAAAGCCACACTGTGACTTCTGGAGCCATGTCCAGTCAATCATGTTCCCCCCTTCAAGAACAAGATGAGGACTTGGGAAGCACTCCCCCAGAAAGCGTCTGGGAAGCCTATTTCTCCGAAGAGGAGGACTTCCAGCTGCGGGTGTGCTCACAGTTAAATCCTCCCCCTGGCTCTCCCAGTCGGTCCCCCCATGCAGAGCGTGTGGCAGGACCCACCGAGAAGGACTTGGACTTCTTGTTCTCTGATGGCTCCAACAGTTCAGTCGAGCCTGATGTCTGCAAACCTCCCGTCAAGCCACACGGAAGGGATCCCTTTGGGGTAGGAGGGGATGGATCCCATGAGGGGCCTTCTGACATGGCTGGCAAAGCTGCTGAGGTAAACATGGCACCGCAGTTTTATTGTGAGGCCTCTGATGAAGGCTGGGGTGATGAAGATCCAGGGACACCATCAGATACGCTTGCGTCACCTCGGGAACCCTCCTGCACTTGGCCTGATCCTCATGTCTCCGTCACCCTGGAGGAGAGTGATGCTGTGGCCCTACAGCAGGTGGATGCCGCGTCTGATGGGGGTGATGGAGGGGAGGCTCCCAGACGGGAGGAGTTGGAGCAGGCCACACCACCACCTGTGAATTCCACAGCGGCTGAGAAGGAAGAGGACGATGGCCCTTGTGGGAGGCAAACTGAAGATGCTGTGTTTCCTGAAAGAAGCCACATGGACCTCCCTTGCCCAGGTAAATTTCCGCAGGTATGTGCTAGGAGGGAAAACACGTGTGTTTTGTGGACCAGGAGGATTGTGGTGCTTAAGCTGTTTGAAGACCAGGGCTTTCCCGGCGCCCCCCCCATGATGCTGGTGTGGTGAGGGTGCCTCTTCCCCAGCCTTTCCAAAGAGGCCCCAGTCCAGGATCCCCACTTCCATCCCATTTAGCTGAAACTGTTTGGAACTTGACAGTGTGATCAAGAATAATTGGGAATAATTGTCTCTCATCTAGACTTGCTTCCCAAAGCCGTTGTGGGTAGAATCCTTCCTCCTGTGCCTCCCGTCCCTCACCCAATTAGTCAAACACTCCTACTCCTTAATAAGACCCAGTTTTTCTCTCCTAATAAAATCCAGGAAGGTGAGGATATTTTTCATTAAGAAAACATCCCAGCTCTTAGAAATCAATTTCGTATTGTTGTGTGCCTTCCAGTGGTTTCAGACTTATGCCAACTCTAAAGCAAAGCCTATCATGGGATTGGCAAGATCTGTTCAGAGCAGGTTTGCCTTTGCTTCCCTCTTAGGCTGAGAGTGTGTGACTTGCCCAAGGTCACCCAGAGAGTTTCCATGGTTGTGCAGAGGGGTCCAAGTCCTGGTTTCCCAGTCATAGTCTAATGCTCAAACAACTATACCGTGCTAGCTCTCAGAAGTCTCCTGCTCATCCCAATTCACCTGGTATGAACGAATTAAGAATTCACATCCCTTTTAGAAGTAGAGGGTAATTCCCCTGGAAAGAAAGAGCTTTGAAATTGGCTTGTGCATCTGTTTTCTTCAAACATAGGGTTGCTCCTAGTTTTAGTCCTCCTCAGAGTAGACACACTGAAGTTGATGAGACATTATTTATTATTGAAGTATTTTTTATCTCATCCTTTTATTGTGAGATATCAGAGCGCCAAACAGATAAACTGTACAGATCCTTCCTTCCTTCCTTCCTTGCTGTCTTTCTTTCTTGCAGCATTTCTGTTTTGCACTTTATCATGGGATCTCAGGGTGACAGGCAGTGTAAATGGTCCAGGTTAAAACCATAAATAATTTAAACCAGATAAAAACATATTAAAGCATAGAAACAGTTAAAATAACTTTAAAAGCGACAACAGTATAAAACCTTGTGCATGTGCACTTCGAAATAAATTAGTCCTTGAAGGCTTTAATAAAAAGCCATGTTTTGGCTTGGCTGGACCGCTGGAACCAGCTAGACCTCCAAGGGATTGTGGAGCTGGAAGAGACCCTGAGGGCCACCCAGTCCACCCCCTTCTGCCATTCAGGAAGACAGATGGCCCTCCAACCTCTGCTTAAAAGCCTCCAAAGAAGGAGGAGACTCTACCACACTCCATGGAGGCAGCAGCAAATTCCACTGCTGGACAGCTCTGACTGTCCGAAAGTTCTTCCTGATGTTCAGGTGGAATCTCTTTTCCTGTAGTTTAAGCCACTGTTTCTCAACCTTTTTCCAATCGCAGCCGCCTTCCAACCTTGTTTCCTTCCTGTGCCCCCCCCTCGTCCTGCCAGTAGGGAGGTTGCTATTTAAATGCTTTGTTTGTAAATAGAACTTTTATTTTATTTATAATTTTTATAGTTTACACAAAATACAAGTAGCGGTAGTGGGAGGGAGAAGGAAATGGAAGCAACATTGCCGCAGATTGTGTGTGGCTTTCCATCCACTGGGAAGCAAGGTCAGTTCTCTGTTCACTGTACTTCTCTGTTTTCTTCACTTCTCTGTTTTCTTTTCTCGGTCACGTCTCTGTTTTCTTCACTCCTCACTTCCCTCTGTGGCCCCCTAGTCTCGTGCCTTGGCCCCTCGTTTATGTGATTTTCACCTGTGGCACCCTTGGAATATCCTGGGGGCCATATGGTCCCGGTTGAGAAACACTGGTTTAAGCTATTGCTCCGAGCCCTAGTCTCTGGAGCATCAGAAAACCAGCTTGCTCCATTTTCTATATGACATCCTTTCACATATTTAAACATGGGCATCTTCTCCTTCTTTTTCAAAACTGAACACACCCAGCTCCCGAAGCCACTCCTCAGAGGGCGGTTTGCCTGCCTGTGGACATGCTCCCAGGAGAGGGCATTCTGCACATGGTGTACCCCAGGCAAGTACACGGTGTACTTCTCGCCTGGGGTACACCAAAGGCCCTTCCTTCCCCACATCCCTTTGCCTCATATTGCTCCCACTGGTGGGACATGGGGGGGCTCCTGTAAACCTTTATTTTTGGGCAGGAACAGGCAGGAAGAGGTGTTCTTTCCAAGCCTTTCAAGGCCGCAGCACCTTGAATTCAGACTGGATATGAGTTGGCAGCCGGTGCAGCTCGGTCAAGACTGGTCTTACGTGCTGCCTGTATGGAATCTGGGTCAGCAACCTTGGTGATGGATTTGGTGCTTCAGTTGTCTCTCTCTCCGCTCTATCCTATTGATTGCAGTGGGTCTCTTCGCAAGTATGGGTGGATCTCTGGAACCAACCTGTTATGTGCTCTCTTACAAAAAAAAACCAAAAAAAAAAACTAGCTCATAAGCTAAGATTGTGTAGTTGGGGAGAGAAACATCTCAGTGGTTGTATTTCTCTTTGTTAGTTGGCCAAAAAGGGGGGCACAATATCAGTTGGGGAAGAGACACATCCTTTCTGTTTTTTTGAAAAAAATCCCTTCCAATGTTTATATCTGGCCAGGAAAAAAAATCCTGATTTTTTTTTTTATTTCAACAAAATATTAATAATAAAACAGTTCTTCCTGCAGGTAGAGAGTGTGAACCTGCCATCGGCCGGCCTTCTGCCTCCAGCCCCACACCGCATGTGCTTGGCTGTTCTCGTGTGCCGCTGAAGAGGGAGCCGTCTGATGAAGGTCACGACTGGCAAAATGATGGAGGGCAGGGACCTCCATCTCTCTTTCCGATGGTGTCTGGTGCTGCTGCTGCTGCTGCTGCTGCTTTTGAGCGGGCAAGCTGCCCCATTGCAGGTGACATAAAGGAGGAGTTTTCCTGGCCAGAGAGCTCTTCAGCCACTTGCCCCAGCCCGACTCGAGACAAGCTTACCTTATTGCAGAGTGGTTCGTGTTTGCTCAGCTCCTCTGCAGTGAGGGATGGATCTGTGGAGGCCGGTGGTGGTGGTGATGATGATGATAGTGATGATGGTGGAGGAAGTGGGAGCACACAGAGCGAGAAAGAACGGGCTTCTCTCTTTCTTCTGCCCTCCTCTGAGGCTGGCAGTCCTGTCGACACAGCCATGTACGTGAAGGACAGGGACTTTGGGGGTCATCCGGGAAAGGATGCATCCAGAAATGGGAGCGTGGCAGGATTGCCAGGGCAGGTGGGCTCCAGGAATGCCCCTCAGGGGGCTCCAGAGGAAATGGGGACCTTGCCAGGCGCTGGTGCCTTTGGTGAACAGGTTCTTCTTTGCAGCCCCAGAGAAGGGGTGCCTCCTCTGATCCAGGACCAGTTGGTGGTTGTGCCTTCTGCTTCTCAGAGCTTCAAGGAAGAAAAGGGCTGGATCACCAGCTCCAGCCCTGGCACTCCCTACCCCCTGGCTTGTTCTCCGGTCATCTCAGTCTTGCCGCAACCCCACATGCATGAACCCTTGGCAGACCGGCAGAAAGACAGTTCTGGAAGTCCTGTAGAATTAGGAAGTAGAGACGGACTTCTCCCTTACCAGGAGGAGGAGGAGGCTGAAGTGGCAGGGGCCCTGGAGTCTGAGCCCGTGAACTCTGACAGCGACTGCACAGCTGGACCCGCTTCTCCGGATTCAGAGGAAGGAGTCTCATCCACGTTGAGCAGCCGCCCCCGGACCGTGTCCCTTCCTCAGGCCCAGAGCAGTCCCTGGCCAGGCGCAAACGGATCAGAGAGCAGCAGCGTTCTCAAGGGCTGGGCCTCCTCCCAGCAGGACGTTGAGTTCCAGCTGCAGGAATGCCAGTCTGTCCTGGCAGAGATCTCCAAGTCCCTCAGTGGAGTGGAAGGGATTGATAGCGCACACATGGAGAAGTGGAGGTAAAATCTTTCTCTCCTCCTCAGGGGCAGGGTTAGGAGGCTCCCTTGGCTCCTGGGTTATTGTCTTCAGCCCCACTTCTGTCTTAGTGGAAATGCTAAAACAGTTTGCATGTTTGATGGCTGTGCTTCCAGGGCTGTGGAGTCTGTGTCACGGTCAGAAACCATTCTGAGTAGATGTGGAGTCCACGGAAATGCATGCGCTCCCACTCCAGCTTCAAAAGTAAAGACATTGAATATTACATATATAGTCTGTTGCATATTTTCTTTCGTAGAAATTTAGAAAAGTTGTCTTGTTGAGAAGTTTTATTCAAATAGACATATTTTATATTCTATCAGTCTAAGCAGCATGATGATTCTCATGGTGGTGATGGAATGCCTACAAATTTAGCTACAAATTTACTACAATAAATTTAGTGTTCCTATTCCTGTCTCTACTTCCTGTTTGAAGCAGCTGCAGTCAGACAGTAGAGAAATAAAGGAGTTGGAGTCAAGGTTTGGCGTACCATCTCCACAGCCTTGTGTGCTCCAGTGGCCTCAATCATAGCACTCCTTAGCTCTGGTTCGCAGCTTTTTTGCTCAGGGGAGTTGTAAACCATCATTAATGGTTCCCCCACACCCATTCAGCAGCTGTGGAGGGTGCGTAGCTCTCTCTTTGGCTGCACAAATGTCCTCGCGTTACACACTGGTCTCTGTTGCCCTTGAGGGAGAGGACTCTCCCAGTCAGCTGCCAAGGGTGCTACTCAGCGTGGAAGGAGAAATAACTGGGTGCCCCTGGGAGCTCCCCCAAGTGCGTTTCATGTAGGGTGTGCATCCTGCATTTTGAGTCAGACGATTCCAGATATACTCTCTACATCTGGTGGAAATCCATCCCAGCATTTTTGCATGACATGGCGACAAATAGTCAAACCAATAGCAATTTTGATCTGTTTATATAGATGCTATTTTTCATATTTAAATTATTTATACAATGTGCCCTCTTGTACAACCTCGGCACAGACAAATTGAAGGTTGCACAAAGCATTACATCCAGAAGCATTTGCTTTATTTGTTTTATGCGGGATATTCGTGGAGTGGAACCCCTGCATATACAGAGGGCGCACCGTACTCTGTTCTTCAGTGCTTCTGTAGTCAAGACAGCATACAAGATGTATCCAGATATTAAGAGTAAGAAGGTTAGGACAGACGGGAAACAACCGAATTGTAAGTAAGAGTAAATGCCAACAGAGGCAGTGGCCACACTGAAATAGCGAAAAGATCTCATTCAGTGCCAGGATGGCAGCTAGAAGAACTTTCCACCAACAGATGTGCCACAGCCAAGGAGACACGCCTGTTTTGTTCACCCTGGGCTGAATTTTCAGAAGTAGGAAAGGCAGAGCGGAGGAGCAAAGGCTCTGGAGAGGGAGCATCTTGCTTTATCTTTTCTGTATATCCATTTGGATGATCCGCACTGGGTGGGGGATGATGGGGAGACAGCTCGGTGAGCAGAACCCTCTTCTGGGTGCCTGCTCCTTGCCACAGTAGTGGTCCACAGTTCCCATTTTGTGTGTTGATCAGATCCAGCCTTCCAGAAAATGGATGTGATACTGATGTTAAGTGAATGCTGCTGGACAGCTGTGTGTAGAATCATAGAATCATAGAAATGTAGAGTTGGAAGAGACCACACGGGCCATCCAGTCCAACTCCCTGTCATGCAGGAACACCCTCAAAGCACTCCCGACAGATGGCCATCTAGCCTCTGCTTAAAAACCTCCAAGGTAGGAGACTCCACTACTCTCCGAGGCAGCAGATTCCACTGCCGGACAGCCCTGACTGTCAGGAAGTTCTTCCTGAGGTTCAGGTGGAATCTCCTTTCCTGCAGCTTGAATCCATTGCTCCTTGTCCTGGTTTCTGGAGCAGGTTTCTGGAGTGTACAGACTAACGTTGGGTTTTCTGATGTCTTTTTCTCCCCACAAGGGACCAGATTGCCCTTCTCCAGAAGGCAACCAAGACGCCCCAAACCTACATTGCTGTGGTGGGGAACACAGGGGCAGGGAAGAGCTGCTTGCTGAACGCCCTGCTGGACGAGGAGGCCGTGCTGCCCACCTCCAACATGAGGGCCTGCACGGCTGTGGTGGTCGAGGTTTCCAGGGCCGCCAGGGGCAGCCCGTACGAAGCGGATGTGGAGTTCCTCTCCTGTGAGGTTGGTTGCTCCCGTGCTTGTGTGTGTTTTGCACTGGCACCAGATTCCGGTGGATTTGATAGAGACCCTCAGAAGTGCAAGGTGACTCCAGAGCCATTTCCTGTGGCAGAAGGACGGTCGAAGTGGGAGTGGGTGGGCTGGCAGGCAAGTTGTGGGTGGCAGGACCCAGGGCAGGCTGCGTGGGTGCCATTACTCCAATGTGCTCTGCATGGGGCACCTTTGAAGGGTGTTAGGAGACATCAGTTGGGTCTGAACAACTGTAGCCAGATTGTTAACTGAGTCCAGCTGCAGGGAGCATACAGCTCCCTTGTTGCAACCGCCCTGCTGGCTGCCAGTCTGTTTCCAGGGACATCCAGAGTGCTGGTGATGATCTACAAAGCCCCTTGTGGCTCAGTTCCAGGTTGTTATTAACAGAGAACTCTGTTGCTCTGTATAAACTGGCCCATGTTTTGATGTCTTCTGTGGAGGCCCTTCTCTCCGCCCCACCGCCCTCACAGGTACACCTAGTGGGCCCACGGCAGAGAGAGGCTTGTCAGTGGCTGTTCCCGGGCTCTGGTGCTCTTTTCCCCTAGAAGTTAGACTGTGATCCTTTCTTTGCTATCCTTTCCATTTCAGGAGGCCTTTGAGGGTTGAGTACTCAGGGCGAGAGGGCCTTTCACGTGCCGTGTTCTTTTTGATTGATCTTTCTAATATATTTTTTTAAAACCACTTTCGACTTTATTAATTCCAATTATATTTTTAGTTTTTGTACAATGTAAAATTTTTAACTGTTATTTGTTTTAACTGTTGTGAGCCACGTTGAGTACCAGAGTGGAGAAAACGTGTACTATAAATATGATTGATAGCAAAATTAATACCCAAGTCCCCATCCCATCCTGTCTTAGAACTACTTGAACAGTCATATTTCTCCTCTACTAACCGTTTGCATATTCGTAAAAGACATCCCTTTGTCACCTGATTATCCACAGTGCACACATCCTCCAGTAGAGTTCGGAAACCTAAAGAGAGCCTCGTTTTTTGATGTTAGACAGAGTTGGGGGAGGTCCCACCTGTTTAGAAAATGAATTTGAGGTGTTTTTTTTTAATATCATTTTATTAAAGTTTCACAATTAAAACAACCATTTATTATTGCTATTTCACATGAATTGTTTCTTGAATCTTCCAAACTGATCTAGACTTCATTTCCAAAATCTCTTAACATTGTTATATCTTTGTACTGCATTTTTCAGCCATTTTACACGTTAGTACATAGCATTTCCATTACCATATTCCTGCTTCATGATATCTGCCGTAATCATCACAATGAAATTTTTCCACATATTACCATGAATTATAGACTTCTATCAAAGGTCACCCAGCAATCACCTACAATTTGCCATTCTTTCTGAATTTCATCATCTGATTTCCCTTTCAATCTTTGAGAGACTATATCAGCGTTTTTATTTTCAATCAAGGTTCCCCACCATTGTTCTATTGTAGGTATTTGCTGTGTTTTCCATACCTTGGCGTATTCAATACGTGCAGTTGTTATCATATATAGTAATATTCTCCATTATTTCTTTATATTCATACCGTCTACTAAATCTGTCATATTTAACAAATGCAATTCAGGAATCATAGGAAATCGTAGCTTCTTTACTTCACAAATCCTGTTATGTATCTCAGTCCAATATTTCTTGACCTTTGGGCATGTCCACCACATATGATATATCGTACCCACCTCTTTTAAACATTTCCAACAAAGCCCAGTACCTGAATTGTAAATCTTTTGTAATTTATCTGGTGTCAAATACCATCTATAAAACATTTTATAGTAGTTCTCGTTTAGATTCTGGGCAACCGTAAATTTGTTTGTCTTTTTCCAACTCTGCTCCCAGGAGTCCAGTTGAATTGTATGACCCATATTCTGTGCCCACGAGATCATTGCTGCTTTAACAGTTTCTTCATACTTCTCCTGGTGCAATATTTCCTGAGTGATTTGGGCTAATAAATGAGGGGGGGGGTTTCAAAAAGCTGTTTTATCACTCCTACCTTCTCCTTTATTTCAATTCCATATGTCTTTAAATCCATCTGAAACCTTTCAGTTAACTGCCTGTAAGGAAACCCATTTAGAACTGTTCCTTCTTGCTCCAACTTGTCTCTTGATTTAAGCTGAAGACTATTCGATTTTGCCCTCTCATTTATGTTCTCATATCTAAGCCATTTATCAGATTCAGTCCGTCTACCAAAGAAAGCTTCTTGAGGGGAGACCCAGGTGGGCAGCTGCCTAATGTTTCTAGATTTGTAATCTTCCCAAACTTTCAAAAGCGATTTCCTGATGTAATGATTTGTGAAATCTTTATCTATTTTTGCTTTATCATAGAACATATAGGCATGCCAGCCCATCCTCAAATCTGCTCCCTCCAATATCAGCATTCTGACATCTTGTAGATCTATCCAGTCTTTTATCCATATAAAAGCCGCGGCCTTGTAGTAAACCTGAAAGAATTTGAGGTTTTTAAGGTTCTTCCAGGAGAGGAAATTTGTCCTCCCTCCCTCCCTCCCTCCCTCCCTCCCTCCCTTTTTTTTTTTTTTTTGTCTCCAGAAAGGGCAGTCCAGAGAGTTGGGGGTGTTGAAGGTTACAAGAACAGCGGGGTGGGGGGGGCACTACCTGCACCCACTGACCCACACTTCCCCAAGACCTGAGCAACAGTAATGGAGGTCTGTCCCTCCCTGACCAGTCTCTGTCTTACTTTGCACTCCAGGAATGGTACAAGGAGCTGTGGGCGCTGCTGGAGGACATGAAGGACAAGTCAGGCAACTTGAGGAGACGGTGCCCAGATCGCAAGACAGAAGCCGGGGCCGCCTACTGTCGGGTGAAGGCCGTCTACGGAAGAATAGAGGAGTTTGAGAAGCTGGAGCAAATTCAAGAGGTGACCCAGTACCTGGGCACCGTCAAGCATCTCTCTGCAGAGACGGCAAGTGAAGCCTGGCCGCTGGCTGGGGCTGGGGGAGCCGTGGAAATCCTCACTGCCTCTGAAAAAGGACTGGCGTTCTGGCAAGATAGTTTGATAGGCTGCTGGTGTGGTATTTTTCTGCAAAACCTGCTGTTCGTACAGGGACGGTCATGTTGTAGAGTTATACAGTGCAGGAGGGACATTTGGAGTTTGCATTAAGTCAGTAGATATTTGGTGCTTGTTACTTATTTTCGCACTTCTTGGTAGCAACATCTATACCTCTGTGCAATCAAACAAACCACTTTTTTGTTGGCAGTTGGGGGGGGGCTCTGCTTTTTGTCCCCCATTCACCAACTCAATTGGTTTTGGGGCCCTTAAGAAACATCTGCTACTGTCCTTTGCCATCAGCTCTGACAAAGCAATGTTCAGTACTAGTGTGCAAAATAATTTATTGCAGGATAATTTACTTGGTGAAATGTTAAGTACTGAAGGTTAGTTTCGTGCAGGAGAAAGGACACTTTTATTTAAAATTGTTAAATTGTGCCTTGAGAGTAGTAGCAATCGTGATGGTAATGACTATGATTTTTTCCCCTGCCCTCTTTCCTTCTAGGCAGCAGTCTTCCGCTCAAACATTGAAAAATTCATTGATTCTCGAACGGATAATTTGCGTGAGATGAAAGGCGGAGAGTTTTGGCCAATTGTAAAATGCGTGAGGATCCGTGTTGCTAACTCAGAGGTGCTGAAAACTGGTGCAGTATTGGTGGATTTGCCAGGAACCCGGGACTCCAACGCAGCCAGGGATGAGGCCGCCAAAGAGGTAGGGCAGATTCCCGGGTTGCTGGGGGTGGGAGCGGCCCTTCCATTGACTGCCTCCTCAGGCTGCTCTCCAGCAACACGCCTGTGCACAATTGTGTGTCTTTAGTTTACACCCACACACACACCTCTTCTTGGTGTTGGAGAAGCACTAGAGTTGACAAACTGTTTCCACTTTTCTTTTCCAGTACTTGAAAAACTGCAATGCTGTTTGGGTTGTTGCCAGCATCACCCGGGCTGTGGACGACAAAACGGCCAAGGAGATGCTGAGTGCAAGTCTGCGCAGGCAGCTCCTCATGGACGGCCAGTATGGGAACCTGGCCTTTGTTTGCACCAAGACGGACAGCTTTAACATCACAGAAATTGTCAAGTAAGTTGAATGCAGGAAAATCTGGGGCATGTCTGTGCATGTGTTTGTAAAAGGGGAAGGCATTGTGTGTCCTTGACACTTCGCCACTGTCCTCAGTTTCCATATGGTACATGTAGGCTGTTAACAAGCTCCCACATCAATGTAAAATTCAGCTATAATGCAATTCTGGGCTGCATCAATAGGAGTCCAGTGTCTAATTCAAGGGAAGTGATGGTACCACTCTATTTTGCTTTGGTCAGATCCCTCCTGGAATCCTGTGTCCACTTCTGGGCACTAAAATTCAGGGAGGATATTGGCAAGCTGGAAGGTGTCCAGAAGAGGGCAACCAAAATGGTCAAAGGCCTGGAAACCATGACACTGTATGAGGATTGGCTGAGGTAGCTGGGTGTGTTTAGCCTGATGAAAAGGAAGATTGAGAGGTGACATGATAGCCATGTTTAAATATTTGAAAAGATGTCATATGGAGGATGGGGGAAGCTTCTTTTCTGTTGCTTCAGAGACTAAGGGCCACAGAACAATGGCTTCAAAGTTCCGGAAAAGAAATTCCGCCTAAACCTTAGGAAAACTTCCTGACAGTGAGGGCAGTTTGACAGTGGAATCTGTTTCTGCTTCAGTGGAGTGTGATGGAGTCTCCTTCTTTGGAGGTTTTTAAAGAGAAGCTGGGTTGCCATTTGTCATGTGTATTCCTGCATGGCTGAATGGGGTTGGACTGAGTGTCCCTTGCAGTCTCTGCCAGTTCTATGATTCTGTGAAAATTGGCTGAAAATGAGAGGAAGTAACTTGTGGCTTTTACTTCCAAATTTACTCATCTGTTTCCCCCAGTTTTATGTGGGATAGGTTGTGAGGTTTTCACCACTCCTGGAGGTTTTCTACCAATTTTGGGCAGTTTATGCCCCCTCCCTATTTTGAAGTGTATGTGCAGTAACAGGGCCATAAATAGCCTCCAAGGGTTGTTGGCTGCCTCCCGGCTAGAGTTTCCCCAGAGCTGCCTTTGGTTAGACTTCTTGGACAAGTGGGAAAACTTTCCCCCTTGATTCCAAGCATTGAACAAGTCCAAAGGTACATCCCTCATGCTCTAGGATCAAGCACTGTTTTGTAGCAGGGGATTCTCTTGCAAAATTAGCAGTACTGGAAAGCCAGCAGTTAAAAGTCCAGAGTTTATTTGGAAAAGCATACATCCCAGTACTAGGAATTCTCAGGGGCCTAAATCTTGCAGGGACCTGAAGTTACAAGGTGAGATTCAGAGTTTGGAAGATGAGCTGAGAGAGCTGGAGAACCAGAGGATGCAAGCAGAGGTGGAGAAGAGGAGCCTGTATGAACTGCTGCAAGAGGTCTGTACTCTCCCACCATGCAAGCCTGGATTCCTCCTGCCTCTGCCTACAGGGTGGAGTTACTCTATATTGTTTGGATGTGTGCTCTGTTTGTCTAGCAAGTGTGCTGCACGTTAATTGGTCTTCACTTGCTTTTTGTTTTGAGTAAGAAGTTTTGTAACTCCGGATCACATCTAGGCCACTGTAAGGGCCATTTTCCACCCCTACCTTGTCCATCCTTGTTTCTCTTTCCAGTCTTCCTTGGTAGTTCTTTTGTTCCAGGACTGCTGTTTGTAAGCATGAGATGGAGCGTCCAGAAAGACTGAAATGTTCTGCCACTGGTTTTTGTGCATTCCCATTCCTACCAAGAGCCTCTGAGAAGGCAGCATGACTGTCCAGAATTCTGCCCTCAAAAGGGCTCCTAGTGACTGGACTTTGCTTGCCTACAGGCAGCCTCCCAGACTCCACCACTTCCCTGTAGGAGGACACACAACACGGATGGGGGAACGGGTACAAGGCCTTGCCACAAACCCAGATGCCAACTTGGGAAATGTCATCACAGGACCTAACCACATCACCCACAGTATCAGAGGTACTTTCACTTGCTCATCCTTTAGCATGGTATGTGCCATCCTTTGCCAGCAATCCCCTCCAGCACTCTGCACTGAGCAACGAGGCCGGTCTCTGCATCAGAGGAAACAGATGTAGATGAGACATTAGGAATGGGAATTCACAAAAACCTATTGCAGAACACTGCAGTCTTCGCAGGCATTCCATCTTGCACCCTAGAACAGCAGTCCTTGAACAAACAAGCTACAAAGAAAGATTGGAAAGAGAAATGGAAGAACTCAGTCCGTTGGTAGTGGGTTGAACAGAGACAGTGGTTTCCTGACACATAGAACATATTTAGAACCGTAGTTAGCGCCTCCGCCTCACGTCTCCTTTCTGGTTCCCAGTCATCATGGCACTACAGTCAGCCCTTCACGTTTGTGGGTTTCATGTTCGTTTATTATTTCATTATTTGCAAGTTTGTCTGGCGAAATAGGCTTAGGTGACAAATGCTTATGCTACCAAGTTCTTTCTCTTATTTTGTCTCAACGGTGCTACAAGATCCAGTTGCTCATTATACACACCTGTGAGAGCTGCATTTTGAACCCAGTACAGTCCTGCTCACTTTTCCTGTGTGCTGAACTCAGTTTGTGAAGTCAGTGGCTTGTGTCTTTATTTGGACACAGAAACTGTGGGGAGGGATAGAGGAGGGCTTGTTCAGTTTTAGTTCATCATTTTTTTCCTTTAAAGTTTGACACAATGCGTAACATAACAAGTATATGGCAAAATCCAGAATTGAATAGACTATACAAATATATATTGTACGTTAGATGTGAAGAGAACAAAAAAGGAAGGAAAGAACAATAATTATATTAATCGTTTTAGCAATGTTCTCAGAACGTTAGTTCATCCTTACTGGCTGGAGTAAAGCCTGATGACCAACAGCTTGGCCGCACTGTGCCCGGTGTCCTTGCCGCAAAACTGGTTGCCTTACAGTTGAACGGTGACCTTGGCATCCTGATGGCAAACTGGTTTTCTGTGGCAAGAGTCCTGTGATGGGCAGAGTGGGGAGGCTGCCTCCTGCATAGTGTGCGTGGTGGGGTCAGCCAGCCTGTTGGGTGCAACGGAGCTCTTCTGTTTCCTTGCTGCTCCAGGCTAGAAACTATAATGCTCTGTTATGTCCCTGAACAGGAACAGAGACGACAAGCAAATGGTGCAGACTCAGCCTGGCTGCAGAGACAACATGACATTTTGGAGAAGGAATTCAGAGTAAGTCGCCTTTCTCTCCTTCCTGCTCCTTCTGTTGGACCTCACTTGGGGTGTCACTGTGTGTTGTTAAAAGTGGCCCTTGAGTTCCCTGCCTTTTGCCCTTCAGTCCTCAAGTGTCTCCATGCTTTCTCCCTTCATTAGATCAACGACTTACAGAGGCAGAAAGAGACAAAGCTGCGTACCATTAGCCTCTGCTGCGTTCTGGCCCGGAACAAGTTTTCCAAGCAGCAGATTTTGACGGATTTCAGTGCTGGCCTGGAGGTAAGTGAGTGTGCCTCACCTGAGTTGACCTTCTGGAGCCGAGGAGGGACTACCAGTTGGCACAGACCTTGCCCTGGCAGGCAGCTTTAGCCATGACTCTGCAGTGCCGAGTTTGAGCTCCTTGGTTCCCCTTCATTGTCTCTGTGCAGACAGATGTGTGGGATAGACCCAGACATAGACCTTCATGGCAGTGGGGCAGGAATGGACAACAGCGGCAGGTCCAGAATGCAGTTTTCTTCTTCAAGACCCGACAGGGGCCACGAAGACTGCCAGAAGTGTAACAGAAACAGAAGTCCACTTTTGGGTTTGAAAAACTGGCATTTGAAAAGAGGAATTTCTGCTGCTGGAGGCTTTGAGGAGAGGCAGTTCCCCTACATTCGGGCCAGAGAAGGGGCAGTCTGGGGTATCCCCCCCTCTCTCTCTCTCTCTCATGCATGCATGCATGCACACACACCAGTTTTGGGGGCCACACTTAGCCCCAAGGTTACCATTGGCCCACAAACGCAGTAGAATTGTGCGTGCTTGGAGTGCTGCTTAGCTTCCTGAAGAAGCTTCCTGTTTCCCTTTTTTCATTTTGATGGGATTGGTGACATTTCTCATGTTTCCTTGATTAAGGAATCAAGATTGTAGCAAGGCTCTGTCCTGCTTGGTTTCTACACGGCATGTGTGGTGACTGTCTTTGGGACTGCTGGAATCTGCTGTAGTCTGCTGGGTTGGGATAAGGTGCAGAGAGGGGCCACCAGGGTGGTAAGAGCAGGGAAAGGCCCACAGCATTTGGTGATGCTTAGATTGGAAAACCCTCTAGTGGAGAACACGGCGATGAATGTTTATGCCACTGTGCCCAGTGCAGAGAAGGTGGGGAGAAAAATCTTTCCCTTTCCTCTGTGACATTAGAACCGGGCACCAGCCAGCAAAGTTGAGACAGAACCAGACAAGACTCCTGCTTTGAGAAGACACAATTAAACTGCAGAATATATTGACAGAGGTTTGTGGTAATGGCAGCCAATTTAAAAGGAGACTGGGGGCTTTGTCACATGAGGCAGGTAAATTGCAATTAAATAATGGTGTCTTTGGCTGGGATGTATCACCTGAAGTTGTTCTTCTTCTGTTGTTTTCCCAGTGGGAGACTTTTGGGAAGTGTTTCTTTTACAAAGGGGATCATTAATGGATTTTTGTTTGTTTGTAAAAGAAACATTTTCCAGATGGTCTTCCGTTGGGAGAACAACAAAAGAAGAACTAGCTAGTGTGATAAGTCCCAGCTGAGGATGCTCTTCTCCTGCTGCAATTCTACTTACCTGCTTCGTGTGAGAAAGCCTTAGATAAGTTTTTGAAGGTGGTGTGTGGAGAGGAGGAGGAGGACTGGTCTGTCATTGGCTTCTAGGTGTGATAGTTAATCAGAACTTCTCCGTTTACTAGTAGCTGTTGACAAGCAACAGAGTGATTGCTCTCCTGACTTGCTCATAGCCACTCAGAGGTTAGCTACTGTGCAGGTCAGGAAGGTGGATGGGTGAGCTTGTCCCTAGCTGACATTTAAGAGACCTTCTACAACTTGTAAAGCAGTGTATTTCTCTTAGGGCAAACAGGCACTGTCCTGAATCCTCTCGTTTAGTCCCAACCAGCGTAGAACTCCTTGGCTCAGTGGGTAGAATAGACCTGGTGGTCTACCCATGTGTTGACTTCAGTGGCTCTACTGTAGTTGGGACTAACCAGTAGGGTTCAGACCAACGGTGGGAGTTCTACAAAAGCGTAAATGTGTACCTCTGTGACATGGTTGATTTGGGCACCTTCTTTCCCAGCAGGGACTGTCCCTTGCCATTGGCAAGTGGTGAGTTACTCTTGAGCTCCAGAAATGAACTGTGGGGAGTGGTCTTCTTTTCTCAGGAGATGACAAGGAAGGCCCTGGATCCAGAATGTGAGGAGGACAGTGATGAAGATATGGAGGAGGGAGATGATGCAGACTCAGCCTCAGCTGGCCTTGGAGAAGCGGAATCCCAGCCCAGGAGGCTTCAAGTTTTCACAGTCAGCTCTACGGAGTATCTCAAACTTTGTGGGAAACTCCTTCGAGATGGCCCGCCTCAAGTCTTCCATGACACCAAGGACACAGGTATTTGCAGGTTGTGCTAACCAGTGGTCCTCTGGGCCATCGGCCCTGCTGGCTGGGATCTCTGGGAGTTGAAGCCCCAAAGACTTGGAGGTTGAAAGGCTGAGAACTATTGATGTGGACAGCTTACCTGCTCCGACTAATTGCTGTGTGGATACATTCATGCAGTCACTCCTAGATAGACACAGGGCCTGAATTTGTGGAGGAGGACCTCAAGAGATTGTTGTAGCACAATTCTACACACGTCTTTAACAGCCAGAAAGGCACTGAGATCAGTGGTGACAGTAGGGTATCAAATTGGGACTTGGGTGATGTGATTCCAAAGATTTCTGTGTGGTCTGTGTGACTCGTACATATGGGCTTCTCTGCCACTGTGCAGAAATCTTCCTGGGCTGGTTGTTCCATCTCTGCTTCTGCTTGTCGTCTGTCTCTACCCCACAGCAGCCGTCTCAAGGATTCTTAATGACATTCCCAGTCACCTGGAAGGTACCACTCTTACAAAAAGAAACAGTCAGATGCAAGGCGTCGCATTTTACTCTCCACCATGTTTCTCCCCTTTGGTACACATTGTTCCCAGTTCTCCACCACTTGGGATTCGATAACATCAGATCCGTGGGTCCCTCAGCATCATTGCTGACGGCTATGCTATCAAGATCCATGTCTCCCATGTTCTAGTGTCATACCGCGTGACTCAGTCATTCCAAGCTTTGTCCAAAGAGATAGACACCCCTCTCCACCCATCTCTGTTAGGGTGCCATTAAGAACGTGTGTGTCTCCATCCATCCCATTTTCCTCAGTGTTTCCTTTATAGAATCATAGAATCCTAGAGTTGAAAGAGACCCCCAGGGGCCATCCAGTCCATCCCCCTGCCATGCAGGAACCCCCATCAAAGCACTTCTGACAGATGGCCGTCCAGCCTCTGCTTAAAAACCTCCAAAGAAGGAAGGAGGCTCCACCACACACCATGGAGGCAGCATATTCTGCTGCCAGATAGCTCTGGCCATCAGGAAGTTCAGGTACTCACAGTACTTTGCAGTCCCAAAGAAAGATGGGGGGCTGCATCCATCTTGGATCTCAGGGACTTTAATTCCTATAAAAATTCAGGATGGTAATGCTTTCTGCTGTCCTTCCTTTGCTGCACTGTGGAGATTGGTTTGTCAGCATCGATCTCCAAGACACATTCCTCCGTATTTCTTTCCTTCCTTCTCATTGTCTTTTATTTTGCTGTCTGGGGCCATTGCCTCCAATCCCTTGGCCTTCCTTTTGCCCTCGCAACCACACCACGCACCCTAGGGCTCCCTTAGTTGCTGGCCTCTCTGGCAGGTACGGAACGGAGGGGCTTTGAGCGGGAGCTGTATTGGGCGTGTGCGATATGGGGGCAGGCTCAGCTGAAGAGGTTTCCAAGGGTGGTCTGTGCAGGTGCAGAGTCCCATTTGCGTGAGTTCACAGATGAACTCCAAGGAGCCACACCGACCGGTAAGCAACCTGTTTCTCCTAAATTCTTTGATTCAGAGTACTTCGGATCTCCACAAAGAGTATTAGTGCAGGGTGTCCAGGCAGGGCAGCTGAGAAGAGCACAGCGTCTGAGGCTTGAGTGTGCCCCGTTTGTGGTCTCAGCTGGCTGCCAGTGACGTGAGATTGTAGAATTTTACTGTAATATATATATATATATATATCCTCCCCCCCCCGCCGGCTGTTGACTTTTTTATTCAGAAATACCAGCTTTGAAGAAGCTTGCCGTTGACACAGCTTTGAAGCACAGCATGGTAGCCACGGAGAAGGTCATCAGGGACGTGGCACGTGTCCTGAGCCAGATGGTCAATTATCTGACCAGCCAAAGAGCAGAGGTCAGTAACGGAGGTGGAGCCAAGAGATCCTTTGCGGTAAATAGCAATCCTGTGGTTTAAAAGTCGACAAACAGAAATGAATAATGTTCCCTCTGTCTGTTTGGGACCAATTGGTGTGTGTGTAGGGGTGATTTTTACCCGCAGAGCCTTCTGGTGCCCTATGGGTGTGGCTGTTCCCGGGGCCAGGGTCGCCTTGCATCTCTCGGCTTCTAACATCCTCTTGCCTTTTTACTTTGCAGGACAGCTCCAACCAGGCCCAGATCCAGGCTGTCGTGCAGAAATTCTTGCAAGATGTTCCCAGCCACCTTCAGGGCCCTGTAGAGCGCGGCGTCCGTGAAGTCCAGCATTGCTTTGGCGTCCTGATCCATGACGGCTTTCAGAGGGGTGCCACCAGGGCCAAGGAGCGGTGTGAGGCCATCGTCAGGAGCTGGGGCTCGCCCGTAAGCTCTCTCCTCCCTTTCCTTTCATGAAAAGCAGGTGGGCTCTTCTTTGCCTGCCTGCATTCAGTTTCCACACCCGCTGCCCCCACCTTCCGCTTGCTTCCCAGTTTCCTTTTGAGCTGCAGGAAATTTGTGGAAGGAAGCAGAAGCCAGGAAAAGGTAGAACTAGCTAGTATTGGGCAGCATTCAAATAAATGGGGATGCTGTCGCCTCCGTAGTGTTTGGAGGTTTTTAAATTCATTTTTACAATGAGCTCGCCATATCCACCGATTCTGTATCCGTGGATTCAGCCAACCACCGCTTGAAAATATTCCAAAGAACTTTTTTTATCAAAAAAGCAAACTTTGATTTTGCTGTTTTATCTAAGGGACTCCGTTTTATTGTGCCATTGTAAATAATGAGACTTGCATCCATGAATTTGGGTACCCACGGGGGGTGGAGTGGGTGAGGACCAAACCCCAGCAGATACTGAGGCCCCATTGTATTTATTTTAATACAAGCAAACTGATTTGTAACAGCAGAAAGAAAGAAAAAGGGGAAAACTATACTTAAATGGTATACATATATGTACCTAAAGCTAGAGGTAAGCTAACATAAATTTGAACTAAACTGAAACGAAGAAATTAATCCATTACCACAAATAAAGCCTAACTATATTAATTGATTAGAACACAAAAGAATTCTGACCACCCCACACACAAATTGCAGTGAAAAGGAAAAACCAATTAATGTTCTGCCATTACAGACCTGACTAAATTCAGTTTACTAGAATGACTAAAAAACAGGTTTCTTATTGCTCAGAAAATCCATAAATGGTTTCCAGTCTTTCAGAGAAATCTCCCATCTGCTTTATCTTAAAATCCATGTCAGTTTGGCAACTTGGGCTTCATCTGCAACTTTAACGGCCCACTCATCCATCATCAGTTGGAATGTCTGCAGTTCCGAAGAAAGAAGGAAGACTCTCTGTATACCATTCATAGTGAAATGTAAAATCCTAAATTTGGAAGGGATCCCCAAAGGCCATCTAGTGCAGCCCTTGAAGCCAGTGCAGGAAGTCCACAGGACAAAAGCCTCCCTGAGAGGTGGGCATTGAAGCTCTGTGTTTGGAAAGCCTCCAACGATGGAAGAGCCAACTTCCTGAGATTTTGGGAGGCAGGACTGGCAGGCAGAGAGGCAGGCTTCTGGTGGGTCCTTGACGCTCTGGCCGTTTCATTCCTCAAGGGAAAACAAAAACATTGCACATTTTGAAATGCTGGAATTAATTAGCCCTCTTGAAAAGATAGTTCCAGTAGCAATTCTTTTGTTGTGTTGAATGGATTGCTAACAGACAGGAATCCCCCGATAGGAAAGGGACCCCAAAAGACAGTCTGTTCAAAGCCCTTTGCTTATACCAGCTGTTCACAAGGGTAGCAAAAGCAAGATGGAGAAGGAAACTCTGGCTGCCTTAATCTTGATTTCAGAAGCCAGAGTGTTTAACCAAGGGTGTAATCCACTACCTAGAGGAAGCAGGGTGGAACTTCATTGTATCCCTCAGTGTGCATGATCCAAAAGAGCCAGCACGGTGTAGTGTTTTGAGCATTATAACCCTGGAGACCAGGGCTTGGTTCTCTGTTCGCCGTGGAAACCCACTGGGTGACCTTGGGCACTCTCAGCCCCAGAAAACTGTGTGTTAGGCTCGCCATAGGGTCACCATCAGTCAGAAAGGACAACAACATGACCTGAACCATGTTTCTGTTCCTTTCTGTGGGGCTTGTGCAGAAGCCCCCTCCCTCTGGATTGCAGCTTGTGCCCACCGCCCTGGCTGTCAAGGCTTGCCAGCTCCTGTGGTGAAAGAGGGGAATCTCTCTGTGCACCCCGTTCCTTGGGTAACTCCATGTGCCGTTGCAGCTTAACCCTGGGAGAATGGCTTCCACCAGATTTGCTTGTGGGCAGACCAGTTTTTTGCCTGTTTTTCTGTGCTTGAGTGTTGTGGCACGGGGTCTTGGGTCTGTGTCTTTATGACGCGATCAGCTATCTGGCCTGAGTTTTTCTGTGACCCCCACCTCTCTTCTCCTTCGCAGTTTAAGGGCTTCCCGCATGCCACATACCACGCAGTGTGCTGCCGCCATGGCGTCTACACTTCTCCAAAGTACGGGGGTGTGGATTTCAACGGAGATCTCGCACAGCCAATCTACGAGGCCGTGTCGGTGGTGTGGAATGAGGTCTTCAAGTACGCCCCGTTTTGCTGCAAACACCAAGGCATCCGACCCTGATGTGAACGTCCTGGTTCTGTGGAAGGGGGGCAGTCTGCGTCTGGAGGGAAGAGAGCTTGGGAGGGGCAGGGAAGCAGAGCAGTCCCTGAGGGTTCATGCTGCATTTTTGAGTGGTCATGGAGTCTAGATGGATGGTGGGTGGCATAGCAGCTCTCTAACCTAAGCCAAAGATGGTGAGGTTATTGGTGTGCCAGTAAGGGGCCTGATGATATGAACAGTATACTGTTCAGAAGGACAAACATAGTGAGCTAGGCCTCACCTGCCAGGCAAATGGGTTTTGGAGCCCTTGTTGGCATCACAGATAAACATTAACAGCTGTCTAGTGGTACAGGCAGGGTGAATTTGCATTAGTGACTGTGAGAGACCTGTATTTGCATTGGCTTGGGGGTTGGAGGCTGGAAAGGGATAGCAGGGTTGAGAACGGACTGGGGGAGTGAATTTTCCTCTCTTGCTAACCTCTGTGCACAGTTCCTACAACAGGGGTGAGGAGATGGGTCTTGCTTGCACACACTGATTTTCTTTGTTGGCTTCTGTACTTCATAGCCCTTGGGAGCCTCTCTTCGGTTGACCTCACTTGTGGTGGGTGTGCACCCCAGCCCAGGGCTCCTCAGTTACCCAACTGTGGGGAATTTGGCCACTGCCCAAGGATAGTCCAGGTAGAATTAGTTGTTGAGGGACCCACTTATCCCGTTGGCTGTGAGCGGGTGCTGGGCCCCATCACCGAAAGAGCTGGGCTGCTCTCCTCTGGACCACCTGCTTGCATCACTGACCACAATTAAAGTCTCTCTTATGCAGATTGAGTATGGATTATCCAAAATGCTCAGGCTGAGAGATGTTGCAGATTTTTTTCAGATTTTGGAATATGCGCATATGCATGATGAGATATCATAGAGATGGACATGCCCAAGTCTGAATGTGAAATTCATTTATGTCAAAAATGCGGGGTCCACTGTTTCGCCAGTCTTTCTCCTCTTGTCTTCTTCTTGTAGGGAACAAATTCTGGAGGCTCAGTTGGGCATGTGTAAACGGCTTATGAAATCTTTCCATCAGCTTGGTGCCTTTTTCCCCCCCTCAGCTCACTTGAGGCCGTGCGCCCACGCGCACCGCTTGCAAAGGAAGCTGAGAGGGAGGAAGGGGTGCCGAGCTGACTGAGAGCCCTTGCAAGCAGCACACGTGCAACCTGACAGATGCCGGGACTCAAAAGGGCCAGTCCAAGAGGCAGCGGGAGCCCCGTCAGTTGACAGTACTATAGAGTCATAGACTCCTTCAGCCCCAGCAACCCACAACTGAGGCACTCCCTGACATGGCCATCCAGCCACTGTTTCAAAACCTCCAAAAAGGAGGAAACTCCACCACACACTGTTGAGGCAGTCGTGCAAGAGCTTCTTCCTAATGTTCAAGTTGCATCTCTTTCCTTGTAGCTTGAATCCATTGCTCCATGTCTTTGTCTCTGAAGCAGGAAGAAACAAGCAGGCTCCGTCTTCTACAGAATTCCCTTCGGATATTTAAAGACAGTTCTCTTGTCACTTCCCAGTCTTCTCCAAGCTTAGCATACCCAGCTCACTAAACCATTCCCCGTGAGACCCGGTTTCCAGATACCTTTGGGATTGCAGATTGAGCCCCCTGCCCCATGTGCTTTATGAAGGGTGCTAGAACAGGTAGCTGGAACCACTGGGCCTTTAATAGCCATTTGACTCCTCCTGCTCTTATTTTGCAGCTATAAACTGCTTGAGTCCGTTGACTGCTTTATTGAAGATGTCTTGGCAAAGCTGCGGTCCATCTTGAAAGACCTCAAGAAGAGACTGAGGGAGCACAGCAGAATTGCAGCGGCGGTGCGTACCATCGCCCGGCAACAGATGCAAGCCACCCACGCAAAGGTGAGCCAGGGGCTGGAAGGGTGGCTGCGGGGGCGTCTTGCGGGGGCCCTCCTCTCTGCCTCAGTTGCCTCCGTGTTTGACCTGCCCTCTGCCTTCCCTTGTGGGAGGTACTGGGGAGTTTGCACAGACAGAGGTCCTTTTAAGACTCTTTATTACATGAAACAAGTAGATTGCAATGGCAACAGGACAATGGTGTCTTTGGCCGTGACTTATCATATGGTGTCATTTCTCCTTCTTCTGTTCTCTCGGCGGGAGGGTGTTTGAAAAATGTTTCTTTTATTAAGGGCTTTATCACACAAGCCAGGCAAATTGCAGTGGCAGCAAGATAAAGGCATCTTTAGCAGGGACTTATCACATGACATCACTCCTCTTCTGTTGTTCCCCTGATGGGAGACCCTTTGAAGATTGTTTCTTTTATTAACACAAAAAATCTGTTAATGACCTTCTTTGTAAAAGAAATGCTTTGGAAATGGTCTCCCGCTGGAAGAACAACGGAAGAGGAACTGTACTGTGGTAAGTCCCTGCCAAAGACACTGTTCTCCTGCTGCAGTTGTGGTTTACCTCCCTCGTGTGGCAAGTTCCTTAGAATGGGAGGAGAGGATTCTTGGAGAGGTCATGTATATTGGGCCCCTATAACGACTCGTTCTCTCTCTCTCTCTCTCTGTTCCACCACCGCTACCATTTCAGTTATTCAACTTCAGCCTGGATCTCGTGAATTACATCACCAACAGGCAGCGTGAGATCTCTCGCCTTGTGACACCAGAAATAAAGGGTCGCTTGGAGCCAGCTTACACAGGTGACAAAGAGCCACATAGAGGCTCCCTGGGGTCAGCAACCCATGACAGGGTCAGCTGGGAATTAGGTCTTGTTTTCCATCAAACAGGAGCAGCGAAGGCCCAGCACCTCTCCTTTCCTGCCACCCCGCTTTGCAGAGGAGGAGACAAAGTGTAGCTTTTGTGGCCTTCATTCCCTCCAAACTCCCTGGGCTGTCGCTTTTACGGCCAAAAGGACCAACCGTCTCCCCTGGAAGCAACCAAGAGCAGCTGTTCTCCTTTAAATAGGCTGCAGGGACCTGTCCTTCCCCTGCCTTGTTTAATTTCCAAAAAGCTGCCCAACAATGCAGTTTTTCAAAAGCAGAAGTGGATGTCCAGCCCCTTCTGTGGGGTTAGGGCAGTCTGGACATCCTCTGGGCTCCCCTAGTCCCAGCCCAGTTGCCCACCTTTGTCAGAGAGGGCTCCTCCTGTTTGTAGACACAGGGGAATGGAACAGGCAGAGCCCCTTCCCGTGTTACTGAGCAACTCACTTCTCTTCCTTTCCATCATTCCTTTTGGTGATTCTGCTCAGTGCCAGAGAAGACAAGATCAGACCCAGGCAGCTGGAGTCCTAGATTGGACTGAAGGTTGCCTTAAAAAAAATTGTTGTCCCAGAACCAGAGCACCCTGCAAGTTTGGTGCATAACTGGGAAAGAAGGGATGAAGGGCCCAGGTCATCACAGAATCCTACAGTTGGAAGAGACCCCAAAAGCCATCCAGTCCAACCCCACAATCCGAGCCCTCCCTTTGACAGATGGCCATTCAGCCTCTGATTAAAAACCTCCAAAGGAGAAGACTCCACCACACTCCATTGAGGCAGCAGTGTACTCCATTATCAAACTGCTCTTACCATCAGGAAGGTCTTCCTAATGTTTTTTTAGGAAGAATCTTCTTTTCCTGTGGTTTGAAGCCATTGCTCCATCTCCTAGTCTCTAGAGCAGCAGAAAGCAGGTTGCTCCGTCCTCCATATGACATTCCTTTAGATATATAAACATGGCTATCCTGTCCCCTGTTAACCTTTTCTTCTCCAGACTAAACAGACCCAGCTCTCTCAGCCACTTTGTGGTTTCCAGGCCTTTCAGAGCACTTTTTGGGATGGGCCTAATAACAAAGATGGGTGGCAGTGGGCCTTGTCTCCTCTGTCCTGGAGCACTGGTTTCCTGTTTTTGTTTTTGTTTTTGTTTTTGTTAGGCTGGAACACTTACATAAGGCTGAGTTGGGTGCCCCAGGGCTTGGGCCATTGTGGAAAACCTCTATGCCCCAATTGTGTCATTTGGCACAATTGAGGCTTCAGAGATCCTCAAAGGGGGCCTTGATTTTTAAATCCTCTTGAGGAATCTCACACCATGAAAGCAGAGAAGAACTGGGAGTCAGGCGAGGGAAGGATTGCTCCAGCGTCTGCTGTCAACTGTTTTCCCCTCCATATTTGTGTCTTGCTTTTATCCTGGGGACTCAAATGACTTAAGTAAATGAAGAGCCCAGCGACAAAATCTTTTGTGAAAGTTTATCACAGGGCAACATTTCTGGTTGGCAGCTAAGTTTGGGTCACTGAGTCTGTGCTGAAAATCCCAAGAGACTGGCTTGCAGGGTCTTGTGTGTGTGTGTGAGAGAGAGAGAGAGAGAGAGAATGTGAAAGGACAAAATATGAAAGGACACAGAAAGGCCAACGCAGTCAGATTAAAGAAAGAAATCTTGTAGCATGTAAAATACAGCTGGCTCAGTGCAGGGAGGTTGGGTCAGGAAATGCCAGCTGTGAGGCTGACCATCTGATGTTATGCTGCAGCTTGTAGCCAGATGTCTGGCCATGGCTACTTCCAGCAAATGAGGGCAAAGATGGAGAGCTACATCCACAGGGAGAAGGACGCCATCTTTGATTCTGTCACAAGGAAAGTGCAGGAACAGCTCAGCCAGCTGCAGGTGAGCTCACGTGCGGTTCTAGAAAAATAGCCCAGAGGGCCACATAGTTCCTGCTGGCCTTGCAGACTGCGGGTGCTTTGGCTGCGCAGCCACAAACTGACTCCTACTGCCCAGCCACACCTTGAGCTATGGCAGGGAGAGACGGGGATGGCTTTGCCGCTGCTCCCGGGACTATGCTGGACTGTCTCAGTACAGCCTCAAAACTGGAAGGGAGGATGATAGAGTTACGTCTTTATTTATCACGTGTTTGCCCTGCTTCTCATTTTAAAAGGCTCCCAGACTTGTAGAAAGGATGGAGTTCCTCACCTCAGGCCATACAGTATAAAAGACTTAGAAAAGTTGGGAGGGAGAATTCCAAAAAGCAAATTCAGGCACTGGGTTCTTGGCCACAGTGTTCACAAGATAGCAATTTCAGTTTGGCTGGTGATGAATTCAGCAGGTCGTAGAGGAGGATGCGAGACAGGAGGAACTTTCCTGGCCTGCGGATGGGTTGAAGTAAAGCCCCTGGAGTTTAGTGGAGAAGCCAGCCCTCTGAGTTGCATTGCCAGGATCTGGAAGTCTCTTCCTCTGGTCACTGAATTGCCTCACTCATTAGAGGTTGCCGGTCCTTGGCAGATAAGTTGGCACCAGAGCTGTTGGCGTCCTGGAGGAGATGTTCTGCTGTTCTCTTGGAATCTGGCAGCCCAGCTATGCCGATGTAGTTTCTCTTTTCTGGTGGGCAAAGCCCTAGGCTCGGAGGGGCAGAAGGGGAACTGCTAAGGCCGGCAGGTGGTCTGGTGGGATTGCAAGGGAAGGGGCGACAGGCACCAGTGCCAAAACATTAGGAATGAGTCTTCATTTGGAAGACCTCTTATCAGAAATACTTGAGGCTTTGTCTTTGTCACTCTTTTTTAAATCTTATTTTTAATTGTTGCTTGAGATACGTTGTCAGTTCCAAAAAAGAACGCAACTGGAATCAAAAGATTCGTGTCCCACACAAATGTTTAACAAAAAATGATCCATTAAAATTGCAATGTAAACTACAAATTAGTTTGTACATGCCTTGGGGGGGGTGCTATTAAATTTATACCTTTTATTTGTTGGTAGCCCATTTTGTAACATTTAAGGATACGCTGTTTTTATGCTGTGCAGATAAAATAACATATTAAGCAAGCTGAAAAAGAGGAAAATTGTGAATAAAGCCGTTCAGAGTACATAAAAAAAAAAGTTATTGAGGCTTTGGATCTGGGTTCCTGCTTGTTCTTAGATGAGGTCTTGAGGCTTCTGTGATGCTGATGTCTGGCCTTGGGGCAGTAGCTCTTTATGCGGTAATATCTGAAGTTCCTCCTGTTTCAGGTATTTCAGCTTTCTTGGAAAGAAGGCATTGCACACTTTTTAAAGCTGTTCTAGCAGATTTCTCCTTGTGCTCCTCCCACATTGCAGAGGAACTTGGTTCAGCCTGGGGGAGCTCCCTGCTCGTTCGTGCCCCCCTTTCTCTCAGCTGCAGGACTGCCAGATGGAGGGGCAGCTGCCCATGGTGACGGTGGCAGCAGGAGCCAGGCTGAGACTTGCCCTTCCCTTCTGCTCAGGGAGGTCCCTGTCCTTAAATGAAGAACGGGGAACCTCTTCCAGCCGAGGGGGCCACAGTCCTATTCCAGCCAGTTTCTCTGGGTGGTGGGCACTGCCAAAGGCAAAAGGGTGGAACCCAGCATACCAGCATATTTCAGTTTATGGCTCTTACTGTCGCTAACAAAGCCTTTACTGAGACATTGCATAAAAGCTGAGATGTTACCAAAAGATGGCACCTTGGGGAAAAGGGAAATGGAAATGCAAGGGGCCACACTGGGACTCTGGGAGGGCCAGGTTCAGCCTTAGAGCCTGAGATTTCCCACCCATTCCCTGTATAGCCCAAGAGAGCCTCATCTCTCCAGGTGGCTGGTTTCCTGGCCCTGCTACAAAGCTTTTGCGTGACCCTCTTCCCCTGACTCCATGCTGATTGCTTGGCTCGGCTGTATCCTCTTAGTTGAGGTGGCAAGGGGTGTTGCAAACGCTCAGAAGAAGGAAACCGGCACTGACTACCTTTCATTGTAGGAACACATCCAAGAGAAATTTCAGCGCCTGGTCCGGGAGCTGACTAGGTCCCTAAAGATGCAGTTTGAGCCTGTCCTGAAGCCTGTCCAGAATAACGGAAAGATTATTCCAGGTAAGGGAGCTCTTGGCCCCTGGGCAGCTCTAGCATTTGGAAGAAAAGCTAGAGGTAGCTGAGGTCTGGTAGCAAGCTGATTTGTGTTTGATTGCATTTTCCTGAGAGCGTCAGGTGCGAATCCTGTGTGAGAGCTGGTATCTTCTGTGTACCTTACTGTGTATTCTGAATACATTTGGGTTCTTTGTATGAAAAGATGTTGACAGTTGTGGGTTAAACAGGCCTGGTGTGATCTGGATAACATTTTGTTTGGACCTCAAAATGCGTGCACATATTATCAGAAGTGGTCGTTCTTCTTCGTGGTCTCTGTGCCTCACACATTAGGAGCTTTCGCGCCTGCGCGGTAGCGTTCGGAAACTTCTAGAGCTTGTTAGCTTGGCGGGAACCCCTCCCCCACGCCGGTACTGCGCATGCTCCTCCCGCCGAGCAACGGTCTCTCCTCAGTTCTTTTTTGTCCGCCATCACATATGGAAGGTTCTTTGCTTGTTCCTCGATATTCCTTGCTTGGCTGTTTTCGCTTACGGTTTTTTGGACTATTTCGGACTGTTTCTTGACCTCTCTCTCGGACTTCCCCTCGGACTTGATAAAATTCGGACTTCTCCACGTTTTCTCTTCTAACTGTGTCGTCTTATGTCCGCGCTGTTTAAAAACTGCGTGTCGTGTGGGCGTAAGGTCGCTCTTTCCGACAGCCATAAGGCGTGTCTCTTCTGCTTGGGCGAGTCTCACAACACCCGGACTTGCCCAATCTGCTGGGAGTTCACTTCTCAAACTCTCCGCAACAGGTCCTCAAGACTGAAATCTTTCTGTTGGGAGCAGTCTTTGAAGGCAATTGAGGAGACCTCCCAATCCAAGATGGCCGACAAGAAGGCGACCACACCATCGACGGTATCGGCGGCTGCCGTTCCGTCTACTTCGTTGGCATCGGGCTCGGTGCCGGCGTCGAGAACGCCCATCGCAGCGCTACCGAGGATCCCGAAGCTGTCGGCGGCTGCCAAGTCAGCTAAAGGTTCCTCGACGACGAGGAAGGCTGAGGCTCCGGCCAAAGAGACGCCTCAAAAGAAACGCCCTGCTCCGGACGGAGACAAGGGAAAGGAGAAGGAGAAGGACAAGAAGAAGAAGAGGAAGGAGAAGAAGCGCTCCCCGGCTGGGGACGTTCATCCTCCCACTCCTCCTCCAACTCTTGAGCCTTCAAAAGGGCGAGGCGAGCCTGCCAATCTCTCGGACGACGAGATCGAGGATGCTCCACAAGAGTGCCTGGACTCGCCGGTGGAGGAACCTCCAACCCTGGTGGAGGAACAACACCACCGCCCTTCGAGCCGCCGCAGGTCGGCTGCCCCGCAGCAGAGACCATCCCGGCAAATCTCTGCTTCCCCGGAACGGCGCTCGATATCGGCTAGATCTCGGTCACACTCTTCGGAGCTGCCGCAAAGATCACCGCCTCCTCAGGAGACACAAGAGGAACAGCCTCGCTCTTCTGGCTCCAAGTACACCTCGGCGTCCTACGTGGCCAGGTACGCCAGGGAATCTGAGTGGAGAGAGCACCCGGCGTCCTACCGGTCACATTCTCCATCGTACCGGGATCGGTACCATCGTGACCCGAGACGCTGGGAGACCTTCCGGAGGTCCCGGTCACCTCAACGGCAACGTCAGTCTCGCTCCCGCTCACCAGAGAGAGGAACGTCGGTATCGTAGACACCGAAGCCGTTCGCCGGCCGACCGCCGCCACTCCGACCGCTCCTTCAGCCGCTCTCCCTCGCCTCGATACCACAGAGCGAGGGAGCCTTCACCTCGATACCGTGCGGTATCGCCGCCGCCCAGGGTTACATCTACAGCAACGCGCCCTATGGAATCTGTGGTGACCAAGCAGGCCATGGCCACAATGGCCTGCCAGACAACACCTGTCACCACCAAGAAGGTGAAGTCGGTGGTCGCTCCGCTTAAACGGGACACCCCCACAGTCCCCGTTTCTGCCGCGGACAAGCCCAAAAAGGCACAGTCTATGACCACAACGAAAGAGGCAGAGCGGGAGCAGCGAGAAGACTCACCCAGCTCCGAGTCCTATGACTCCAGCGCTGAGTCGGAGGTTTCGGACGTGGCCTCGCAGGAGTCTCCTCCTCTAGGATTTGGAGAACCGGTTCTTCTTCGTGGTCTCTGTGCCTTCATACACTAGGAGCTTTAGCGCCTGCGCGGTAGCGTTCGGAAACTTCTAGAGCTTGTTCGCTTGGCGGGAACCCCTCCCCCACGCCGGTACTGCGCATGCTCCTCCCGCCGAGCAACGGTCTCTCCTCAGTTCTTTCTCGTCCGCCGCCGCGTACGGAAGGTTCTTCAGTTTGTTCCTCTCACTTTGTGCTTGGCTTGCTGTTTTCACGGTTTTACGGACTTTTGGACTGTCTTTGACCTCTCTTTCGGACTCCCCCTTCGGTTTTCGTCTTTTTGGATTTCGCAGTTTGGCGTTCTTCGTCTTATGTCCGCGCTCTTCAAGAAGTGCGTGTCCTGCGGGCGCAAGGTTGCCCTCAACGACAGCCATAAGGAGTGTCTCTTCTGTTTGGGCGAGTCCCACAACATCCGGACTTGCCCAATTTGCCGGGATTTACTCCCCAAACTCTCCGCAACCGCTCCGCGAGACTCAAGTCGTATTGTTGGGAACAGTCTCTGCGGGCGATAGACGAGACCTCCACTTCCAAGATGGCCGACAAGAAGACGACCACGCCATCGACGGTATCGGCGGCTGCCGTTCCGTCCACCTCGTCGGTATCGGGCTCGGTACCGGCGAAAACGCCGATCTCGGCGCTACCGAGGATCCCGAAGCTGTCGGCGGCTGCCAAGTCAGCAAAAGGATCCTCGACGGCGAGGAAGGCTGAGGCTCCCCTGACGGAGACGCCTGCTAAAAAGCGCCCTGCTCCGGACGGAGGCAAGGGCAAGGAGAAGGAGAAGAAGAAGAAGAAGAAGGAAAAGAAGCGCTCCCCGGCTGGGGACGTTCAACCTCCTACTCCTCCTCCTACTCAGCAGCCTTCCAAAGGGCGAGGCGAGTCCGTCGATCTCTCGGAGGATGAGATCGAGGACGTTCCCAACAGCGCCCGGACTCGCCTGTGGCAGACCCTCCAACCCTGGTGGAGGAGCGCCACCGCCCTCTTAGCCGTCGCAGGTCGGCCGACCTGCAGCAGAGAGAGCCCTCTGCTTCTCCGGAGCGGCGTTCGACCTCCTTCAGGTCCCGGTCCCGCTCTTCCGAGCGTCCGGTGGCCTCGCCGCCTCCGAGGGAGACAAGAGAGGAACAACCTCGCTCGTCTGCCTCCAGATACACCTCGGCGTCCTACGTGGCCAGGTACGCGAGGGAATCTGAATGGAGAGAGCGCCCGGCCTCCTATCGGTCGCATTCGCCATCGTACCGGGATCGGTACCATCGTGGCCCGAGTCGCTGGGAGACCTTCCGGAGGTCCCGGTCACCTCGTCGACAGCGCAAATCGCGCTCGCCTAGAGGGGACGAGGCTCGGTACCGTCGACGCCGAAGCCGATCTCCGTCGGACCGCCGCTCCTTCAGCCGCTCTCCCTCCCCTCGATATCATAGGGCGAGGGAGCCTTCACCACGGTATCGGGCGATATCGCCACCTCCTAGGGTCACGGCAACGGCGACGCGCCCTATGGAGTCGGTGGTGACGGAGCGGGCTACGACGACGTCAGCCAGCCAGACTACCCCGGTCACCACCAAGAGGGTGAAGTCAGTAGTCAGCCATCCCAAGTGGGACGCTGCTGCTACCACCGCCCCGGCTGCGGAGAAGCCCAGGAAGGCAACACCTGTGGCGACTGCGAAGGAGCCGGAAAGCGAGCGGCGAGAGGACTCACCGAGCTCGGAGTCGTACGACTCGAGTGCGGAGTCAGAGGTGTCTGAGGCGGCCTCCCAGGAGTCTCCTCCGCTGGGATTCGGGACCCGATCCCAGATTCTGCTCCAGAACTGTGGTTCTTTGAGTGGTCATCTGTGCCATCATACACACCCGCCCTTCCTCCCCTCTTTCTCAGGTCCCTGTAGGTTCTACGGCGGACGACAGAACTGAGGAGAGACCGTTGCTCGGCGGGAGGAGCATGCGCAGTACCGGCGTGGGGGAGGGGTTCCCGCCAAGCGAACAAGCTCTAGAAGTTTCCGAACGCTACCGCGCAGGCGCTAAAGCTCCTAGTGTATGATGGCACAGATGACCACTCGAAGAACCACAGTTACAGGTAAGCAACCTGTTCTTCCCGATTCAGCTCTGGAGGACGTGCAACAGTTCTCCGTGATGCTGCTTCGGATGGCCACTACACTTGGCCTCAAGATTGCGGACGCAGAACCGGAGGATGACGACCCAGTCTTCTCGATGGTTGAAGGAAGGCAACCTGCCACCGCCCCGTTGCTTCTTCTCTCTCGCATTGCGAAGGTTGTTAAGTCCGCGTGGGACAAACCGGCTTCGGCGCAGCCGATACCACAGAGGTTAGAACACCTTTACAGGGTGCAGAAGGATAACGCGGGTTATCTCTTCAACCACCCTGTGCCAAACTCTGTGGTCGTCGAGTCAGCTCAGACGAAGGGCAGTGGCAGACAGCTTCTTCTTCGTGGTCTCTGTGCCTTCATACACTAGGAGCTTTAGCGCCTGCGCGGTAGCGTTCGGAAACTTCTAGAGCTTGTTCGCTTGGCGGGAACCCCTCCCCCACGCCGGTACTGCGCATGCTCCTCCCGCCGAGCAACGGTCTCTCCTCAGTTCTTTCTCGTCCGCCGCCGCGTACGGAAGGTTATTCAGTTTGTTCCTCTCACTTTGTGCTTGGCTTGCTGTTTTCACGGTATTACGGACTTTTGGACTGTCTTTGACCTCTCTTACGGACTCCCCCTTCGGTTTTCGTCTTTTTGGATTTCGCAGTTTGGCGTTCTTCGTCTTATGTCCGCGCTCTTCAAGAAGTGCGTGTCCTGCGGGCGCAAGGTTGCCCTCAACGACAGCCATAAGGAGTGTCTCTTCTGTTTGGGCGAGTCCCACAACATCCGGACTTGCCCAATTTGCCGGGATTTACTTCCCCAAACTCTCCGCAACCGCTCCGCGAGACTCAAATCGTATTGTTGGGAACAGTCTCTGCGGGCGATAGACGAGACCTCCACTTCCAAGATGGCCGACAAGAAGACGACCACGCCATCGACGGTATCGGCGGCTGCCGTTCCGTCCACCTCGTCGGTATCGGGCTCGGTACCGGCGAAAACGCCGATCTCGGCGCTACCGAGGATCCCGAAGCTGTCGGCGGCTGCCAAGTCAGCAAAAGGATCCTCGACGGCGAGGAAGGCTGAGGCTCCCCTAACGGAGACGCCTGCTAAAAAGCGCCCTGCTCCGGACGGAGGCAAGGGCAAGGAGAAGAAGAAGAGGAAGAAGGAAAAGAAGCGCTCCCCGGCTGGGGACGTTCAACCTCCTACTCCTCCTCCTACTCAGCAGCCTTCCAAAGGGCGAGGCGAGTCCGTCGATCTCTCGGAGGATGAGATCGAGGACGTTCCCCAACAGCGCCCGGACTCGCCTGTGGCAGACCCTCCAACCCTGGTGGAGGAGCGCCACCGCCCTCTTAGCCGTCGCAGGTCGGCCGACCTGCAGCAGAGAGAGCCCTCTGCTTCTCCGGAGCGGCGTTCGACCTCCTTCAGGTCCCGGTCCCGCTCTTCCGAGCGTCCGGTGGCCTCGCCGCCTCCGAGGGAGACAAGAGAGGAACAACCTCGCTCGTCTGCCTCCAGATACACCTCGGCGTCCTACGTGGCCAGGTACGCGAGGGAATCTGAATGGAGAGAGCGCCCGGCCTCCTATCGGTCACATTCGCCATCGTACCGGGATCGGTACCATCGTGGCCCGAGTCGCTGGGAGACCTTCCGGAGGTCCCGGTCACCTCGTCGACAGGGCGAATCGCGCTCGCCTAGAGGGGACGAGGCTCGGTACCGTCGACGCCGAAGCCGGTCTCCGTCGGACCGCCGCTCCTTCAGCCGCTCTCCCTCTCCTCGATATCATAGGGCGAGGGAGCCTTCACCACGGTATCGGGCGATATCACCACCTCCTAGGGTCACGGCAACGGCGACGCGCCCTACGGAGTCGGTGGTGACTGAGCGGGCTACGACGACGTCAGCCTGCCAGACTACCCCGGTCACCACCAAGAGGGTGAAGTCAGTAGTCAGCCATCCCAAGCGGGACGCTGCTGCTACCACGGCCCCGGCTGCGGAGAAGCCTAGGAAGGCAACACCTGCGGCGACTGTGAAGGAGCCGGAAAGCGAGCGGCGAGAGGACTCACCGAGCTCGGAGTCGTACGACTCGAGCGCGGAGTCAGAGGTGTCTGAGGCGGCCTCACAGGAGTCTCCTCCGCTGGGATTCGGGGACCCGATCCCAGATTCTGCTCCAGAGGACGTCCACCAGTTCTCTGCGATGCTGCTCCGCATGGCCACTACCCTCGGCCTTAAGATCGCCGATGCGGAGCCGGAGGACGACGATCCAGCCTTCTCCGTCTTCGAGGAGAAGCGACCTTCCACGGCCCCGCTGCCTCTCCTGCCCCGGGTATCCAGACTGGTGAAGGCCGCCTGGGATAGACCGGCCTCGGCTCAGCCGATACCGCAGCGGTTAGAACACCTCTACAGGGTGCAGAAGGATAACGCCGGTTATCTCTTTAATCACCCTGTACCGAACTCTGTGGTCGTCGAGTCGGCACAGACGAAGGGCTCCGGCAGGCAACACACCACCCCGCCGGACAAGGAGGGCAGGAAGTTGGACGCCTACGCAAGGAGGTTCTATTCAGCTGCCTCCTTGCAGATCAGGCTGTCCAACACTCAGGCTTGCCTCGCGGCATACCTGAAAAAAGTGCTCGATCGCCTGCAACCGGCGATGGAGGCGGTACCGGAGGACATCCGCCAAGCCTCCTCCGTGATCTTCAATGAGGCTATCTCCATCGCTCGGCACCAGATGGCCTCCTCCAGGCACGCAGTGGAGATCGCCTCCCGGGTCATGGCGGGATCCGTCGGCCTCCGCCGCCATGCTTGGCTGCGACCGGCCGACATCCAGGAGGACACCAGAAGGAGGATTCGAAGATCTCCCCTTCGACGGTGAAGGCCTATTCAATTCGTCCACAGACGAAGCTTTGGACAATCTTGTCAAGGCGAGGCTGACCGCCAAAAAGATCGGGCTGCAGCCGGCCACGCAAGCCCGCAGGGCCTCCACCTTCCGCCCATCCTGGCGACGATCTTCCACCTCGTCGTTCCAGCGTTCGGCCCAGTCTGGACAGTCGAGACCGTCCTCCGGCTCATCGGCCAGACGCACGATTAGGCGGCGCCCGGCTTCGTCGAAGAAGTCCTCCTCCGAGACAAAGTCTCGGTTTTGACGTGCCTGGCAGGACCCACCAATACCCACTCTTCAGCCTACCATCAGCGCTCGGAGACCGACCGACTCTTGCTCGACACCTAGCGGAGTGGCAGTATGTCACTACGGACTCTTGGGTGCTTTCCATCGTCCGTCTTGGCTACGCCATCGAGTTTCTCGATATTCCTCCTCGCGGCGTTTACTACTCCACGCCGTCGAGTCCGGCCCTCCTGGAAGAGATCCAATCCCTCCTCCAGAAAGGGGCGATCGAGCGGCTCCCGCAAGAGGCCAAGACCACCGGCTTCTTCTCCAGGTACTTCACGGTACCGAAAGCCGACGGTACCCTCCGGCCGATCCTAGACCTCAGAGGGGTGAACTACTACATCCGCCCCAAAAGGTTCAAGATGGTCACGATACCGTCGATCCTGCCCTTCCTACATCGAGGGGACTGGTTCGCCTCCATCGATCTCCAAGACGCATACTTCCATATCGCCATTCGCCCGCAGCACAGACGGTACCTCCGCTTCGCAGTCGACGACACCTGTTACCAGTACAAGGTGCTGCCGTTCGGACTCTCGACTGCCCCAAGGGTCTTCACCAAGTGCATGGCCCCGGTGGTATCCTACCTGCGGACGAAGGGCGCTTCCGTCTTCCCTTACCTCGACGATTGGCTGTTGGTGGCGTCCTGCAAACAGAGACTTTACCACGACGTCCACATGACGTTGTCACTCCTGACCCGCCTTGGTCTACGAGTGAATCCGAAGAAGTCCCACCTCGAGCCGGCGAGGATCTTGGACTTCATCGGGGCGACGCTCGACTCGACCTCCGCCAGGGCGTACCTACCAGAGTCTCGAGCACAAACCTTGATCCGGGCCGCCGCTCACGCTCGTACGACCCCGACGTTATCTGCGAGAAGCGTCCAGCAGCTCTTGGGCTACATGGCTGCGACGACCGCTGTGACAATCTCGCCAGGCTGAGAGCAAGACCTCTTCAACACTGGTTCGTCCGCAATTCCGACCCCCTGCGAGACGAACAGACACTCCGACTGCAGCTGCCGGGAGACGTCCGCTCATCCCTCCGATGGTGGCAGTCGCGATGCAATCTCATGTCAGGGATGCCTTTCCAACAGCCGACACCGAAGGTGACGGTAACGACCGACGCCTCCCTGTATGGATGGGGTGCCCACTGCGGCGATCTCAGAGTCCGCGACAGATGGACCGACGACGAGACCGCTCTCCATATCAACGCGCTGGAGCTGCTCGCCGTCTGGAAAGCCCTACGGGCGTTCCGCCATGCCGTGGCGGGGCGCACGGTCCTGATTCTGACGGACAACACCACCGCCGTCTGCTACATCAACAGACAAGGTGGGACTCATTCCACGACCCTGCTCCACATCGCGCTCGACCTGTGGGAATGGTGCATTCGCCTGCACACGCATCCCGTGGCGGTTCACCTGGCCGGGCAGGAGAACACCACGGCAGACGCCCTCAGCAGGGACACCTCATCCCATCACGAATGGTCTCTCTCCGGAGAGGCGTTCAGACTGATTCGGGACCGCTGGGGCGAACCATCGATCGACCTCTTCGCGACCAGGGAAAACGCGAAGTGTCGCCGATTCTGTTCCAGAGCGGGCCACGATCGTGCCTCCATCGGGGACGCTTTCCAGCTTCCGTGGACCGGGGAACTCCTCTACGCGTTCCCGCCGTTCCCGCTGCTCGGCCGGACGATATCGAAGATCCTCGCCGACCGAGCCGACGCGATCCTGGTAGCCCCGTATTGGCCGAGGCAACATTGGTTCGCACCCCTGCTACAAGCCGCGCGAGACGACCTGCTCCGGTTGCCACCGACACCGGACCTGCTCTCCCACTCCGGCGGCCGAGTCCTCCATCCGGACCTGCCACGCCTGGCCCTCCATGCCTGGAGGATATCGCACTAGACGATCCCGTGCTCGGTACCGTCCTCGTCGCGGCCAGGAAGGAATCCACCCGTCGCAACTATCAATACAAGTGGTGACGCTTCCTGACCTTCGCTAACGAGAGGAGTGAGCCGGTATCGCCCGCGGGGCTCTCGACCGTCCTGCACTTCCTCCTGCACCTCCGGCAACAGGGCCTGGCGTTTCCATCCCTGAAGGTGTATCTCTCCGCGATCGTGGCATACCAACCGCCACGATCTGCTGCCTCGGCCTTCTTCAGGAACGATACCGTTAAGCGGTTCCTGAAAGGACTTCATCATCTCTACCCGCCGGTATCGCCGCCGCTACCGCCGTGGTCCCTCTCGCTGGTGCTCTCGCAGCTGACGAAGCCGCCCTTCGAGCCGATGGCGACCTCGGATGACAGGCTGCTGACCATGAAAACTGCCTTCCTGGTAGCGGTGACCTCAGCGAGGCGAGCGGGTGAGATCACAGCTCTTCGTTCCGATGAGCCCTTCACGGTCTTCCACAGGGACAAGGTGGTCCTGAGACCTGACATCTCGTTCCTGCCTAAGGTGGTGTCCAGCTTCCATCTCAACCAGGACATCATCCTGCCTACCTTCTTCCCGAACCCGACGACACCGTTAGAGCGGTCCCTCCACTCCCTGGACGTGCGTCGGGCATTGGCCTTCTACAAGGACAGGACTGCTTCCTTCCGACAGACGCCGCATCTCTTTGTTTGCTATGGGCGACGTCGGAGGGGCCTTAAAGTGTCCACCCAGCGCTACTCCAAGTGGGTGGTGAGGACTATTGAACTGGCGTATGAGCTCGCGAGGAAGCCTCCGCCAGTCCTGCTTCGAGCCCACTCCACCAGAGCTGTGGCTACTTCTGCGGCCCTCCTGCGAGGAGTTGACCTGCATGAACTCTGCCGTGTGGCGACCTGGTCCCAACCATCGACCTTCGTGCGCCACTACAGGCTCGACTGCCGGTCGCGCAGAGATGCCCGGTTTGGACGTGAGGTGCTGGCTTCCGTGCTGTAGGACCTGACCCGCCATCCGACCGGTAAGCTACACAGTCTCCTAGTGTATGAAGGCACAGAGACCACGAAGAAGAAGAACAGGTTGCTTACCTGTAACTGTGGTTCTTCGAGTGGTCATCTGTGCCATCATACACACCCGCCCTTCCTCCCCTCTTTCTCAGGTCCCTGTAGGTTCTACGGCGGACGACAGAACTGAGGAGAGACCGTTGCTCGGCGGGAGGAGCATGCGCAGTACCGGCGTGGGGGAGGGGTTCCCGCCAAGCGAACAAGCTCTAGAAGTTTCCGAACGCTACCGCGCAGGCGCTAAAGCTCCTAGTGTATGATGGCACAGATGACCACTCGAAGAACCACAGTTACAGGTAAGCAACCTGTTCATACCACTCCACCGGACAAGGAAGGCCGCAAGTTGGATGCCTATGCAAGGAGGTTCTACTCCGCCGCCTCCCTGCACATACGGCTGTCCAACACGCAGGCTTGCCTCGCGGCATACCTGCGCAAGGTCTTCGATCGTCTCTCCCCGGCCATAGAATCGGTGCCGGAGGACATCTGCCAGGCTACTGCCATGATTTTCAACGAGGCGGTGGCTATCTCCCGCCAGCAGATTGTCTCCTCCCGACACGCTGTGGAGATCGCATCGAGGGTCATGGCAGGATCCGTCGGCTTGCGCCGCCACGCCTGGTTAAGACCAGCGGACATTCAGGAGGACACTCGGAGGAGAATTGAGGACCTTCCCTTCGATGGCGAGGGCCTGTTCAATGCGTCCACCGATGAAGCATTGGACAACCTGGTCAAGGCGAGGCTGACGGCGAAAAGATCGGCCTTCACCCATCCTCGCAGGCCCGCAGGCCCTCTACTTCCGCCAGTCGTGGCGAAGGTCGTCGACCTCATCCTTCCAGAGGTTGGCCCAGTCTGGTCCCTCGCGGCCTTCTTCGGGGTCGTCTGCTAAACGTTCATTCAGACGACGCCCTGCTTCGTCCAAGAAGCCCTCCTCCGATGCAAAATCGAAGTTTTGACCTGTTCCGCAGGCCGCCTCAACAACAACCTCTCTTCAGCCTCCCACCAGCCCTCGGAGACCGACCGACCTTAGCTCGACATCTGTCGGAGTGGCAACATGTCACTACGGACTCTTGGGTGCTTTCCATCGTCTGTCTTGGCTACGCCATCGAGTTTCAAGATATTCCGCCTCGAGGCGTTTACTACTCCACTCCGTCAAGTTCGGTCCTCCTGGAAGAGATCCAGTCCCTGCTCGAGAAAGGAGCAATCGAACAGCTGCTGTCGAAAACCAGCTCTACCGGTTTTTTCTCCCGGTACTTCACGGTACCGAAGCCCGACGGTTCCCTTCGACCGATCCTCGACCTCAGAGGGTTGAACAACTACATCTGCCCCAAGAAGTTCAAGATGGTCACGATACCGTCGATCCTGCCCTTTCTCCATCAAGGGGACTGGTTCGCCTCCATCGATCTCCGAGACGCCTACTTCCACATCGCCATTTGCCCGCGGCACAGACGATACCTCCACTTCGCAGTCGACGACACCTGCTACCAGTACAAGGTGCTGCCGTTGGGTACTCTCGACTGCCCCAAGGGTCTTTACCAAGTGCATGGCCCCGGTGGTATCATTCCTGCGGATGAAGGGCGCCTCTGTCTACCCTTACCTGGACGATTGGCTGTTGGTGGCGTCCTGCAAACAAAGACTTTACCACGACGTCCACATGACGTTGACACTCCTTGCCCGTCTCGGGCTACAGGTCAACCCAAAGAAGTCTCACCTCGAGCCGGCAAGGACGTTGGACTTCATCAGTGCCACTCTGGACTCCATGTCCGCCAGGGCATACCTGCCAGAGACTCGGGCACAAACCTTGATTCAAGCCGCCGTTCATGCATACACGGCCTCCACATTATCCGCAAGGAGGATCCAGCAACTGCTGGGCTACATGGCCTCAACAACCGCGGTCACCTATCTCTCAAGACTGAGGGCAAGACCTCTTCAACACTGGTTCGTCCGCATATTCGATCCCCTGCGAGACGAACAGAGCATCCGACTGCAGCTGCCAGAGGAAGTCCGCTCATCCCTCCGATGGTGGCACTCATGAGACAACCTGGTGTCAGGGATGCCCTTCCAACAGCCAACACCAAAGGTGACGGTAACGACCGATGCCTCCCTCTACGGATGGGGTGCCCACTGCGGCGATCTCAAAGTCCGCGACAGATGGAGCGGCGATGAGATGGCTCTCCACATCAACGCCCTCGAGCTGCTCGCCATCTCGAAAGCACTACGAGCGTTCCGCCATGTCGTCGCCGGGTGTACAGTCCTAGTCCTGACGGACAACACCACTGCTGTCTGTTACGTCAACAGACAAGGAGGGACTCACTCTACAACCCTACTCAACATCGCCCTCGACCTTTGGGACTGGTGCATTCGCCTACACATACATCCCGTAGCTGTTCACCTGGCCGGGCAGGAGAACACCACAGCAGACGCCCTCAGCGGGGACACCTCATCCCATCACGAATGGTCTCTCTCCGGAGAGGCGTTCAGACTGATTCGAGACCGCTGGGGCGAACCATCAATCGACCTCTTTGCGACCAGGGAAAACGCGAAGTGCAGCTGATACTGTTCGAGAGCAAGCCATGATCGACCCTGCATCGGGGACGCCTTCCAGTTTCTGTGGACCAGAGAACTCCTGACGCGTTCCCACCGTTCCCGCTACTCGGCCGGACGATATCGAAGATCCTCGCCGATCGAGCCGACGCGATCCTGGTAGCCCCGTATTGGCCGAGGCAGCACTGGTTCACACCCCTGCTACGAGCCGCACGAGGCGACCTTCTCCGGCTACCACTGACACTGGGCTTGCTCTCCCATTCCAGCGGCCGTGTCCTCCATCTGGACCTGCCACGCCTGGCCCTCCATGCCTGGAGGATATCGCACTGACGATCCCGTGCTCGGTAACGTCCTCGTCGCGGCCAGGAAAGAATCCACCCGTCGCAACTACCAATACAAGTGGCGACGTTTCCTGACCTTCGCTGAAGAGAGGCGTGAGCCGGTATCACCCGCCAGGCTCTCCACCGTCCTCCACTTCCTCCTTCACCTCCGACAGCAGGGCCTGGCCTTTCCGTCCCTGAAGGTGTACCTCTCCGCGATCGTGGCATGCCAACCGCCACGATCCTCGGCATCAGCCTTCTTCAGAGATGATACCGTTAAGCAGTTCCTGAAGGGATTACAACATATGTACCCACCGGTATCGCCGCCGCTACCGCCGTGGTCCCTGTCGTTGGTGCTATCGCAGCTTACGAAGCCGCCCTTTGAGCAGATGGCGACCTCGGATGACAGGCTGCTCACCTTCAAGACTGCCTTTCTCGTGGCTGTTACCTCTGCAAGACGAGCGGGTGAGATAACAGCTCTCTGAGTGGATGAGCCCTTCCTGGTCTTCCACAGGGACAAGGTGGTCCTCAGACCTGACATCTCGTTCCTGCCAAAGGTGGTGTCCAGCTTCCATCTCAACCAGGACATCATCCTGCCTGCCTTCTTCCCGGACCCGACAACACCGTTGGAGCGGTCCCTTCACTCCCTTGATGTGCGTCGGGCCCTGGCCTTCTACAAGGACAGAACTGCTCCCTTCCGACAGACACCGCATCTCTTCGTTTGCTACGGACGACGTCGGAGGGGCCACAAGGTGTCCACCCAGCGCTTCTCCAAGTGGGCGGTATAGACTATACAGCTGGCGTACGAGCTCGCGAGGAAGCCTCCGCCGGCCCTTCTTCGAGCCCACTCCACCAGAGCTGTGACAACTTCTGCAGCCCTCCTGCGAGGAGTAGACCTGCCTGAACTCTGCCGTGTGGCGACCTGGTCCCAGCCATCGACCTTCGTCCGCCACTACAGGCTCGACTGCCGGTCGCGCAGAGATGCTCGGTTTGGACGTGAGGTGCTGGCTTCCGTACTCTAGGACCTGACCCGCCATCCAACCGGTAAGCTACACAGTCTCCTAATGTGTGAGGCACAGAGACCACGAAGAAAAAGAACAGGTTGCTTACCTGTAACTGTGGTTCTTCGAGTGGTCATCTGTGCCCTCACACATACCCGCCCTTCCTTCCCCTCTTCTCAGGTCCCTGTAGGTTCTACGGCGGACGACAGAACTGAGGAGAGACCGTTGCTCGGCGGGAGGAGCATGCGCAGTGCCGGCGTGGGGGAGGGGTTCCCGCCAAGCTAACAAGCTCTAGAAGTTTTCGAATGCTACCGCGCAGGCGCGAAAGCTCCTAATGTGTGAGGGCACAGATGACCACTCGAAGAACCACAGTTACAGCTAAGCAACCTGTTCTTTTCTTGGTCTTGGGGGGCCCTTATTTGCAAAGATGTAGAGAGGGAAGCTGGGAGAGACTCAGGGAAATTTGGCAAGGGCAGGGTTGAGGCTCCATCCGAGCAGCAGCGTTCTGTTTTGTGGGACCTTTCAAGAAGAAAATGCCACCGGCTTCTTGGATGTGTTTACCTTCCTCCCCAGAACTAATGAACATCTGTACCAAAGTGGACAAGCTGTGCAGGCGCTCCTGCGTGGATTATATCCTTCCTTGCCCCGTGCTGCCAGCAGACGGCTCCCCTGGAACAGATGAGGGACAGGTAGGGGGCCAGGATCCTGCGTGCTTTGTGACAGGGTGTGTGGACATCCAGTTAGAAGCAGCCTCACCTCCCCACCCGGCAACCATCCAGGTATGAGTTGGGGAAGGGGAGGAGAGTTATGAGGGAAAGGGAGAAGATGAGGTGGCCTTTGGAAAGATGATGTTCGCTGTCCTGATGCTGGGTGGTAAAGGAATCACAGAATCTTAGGCCATTTCCACACTAGTATGTTACAGTGCTACTATTCCATTTTCAACCTCAATTCTGGGGTTTGTAGTTACCAGAGGCCAAACAGCTCTCTGGCTGAGAATTCTAAGTACCCCTCCCTAAGCTACAAAGCCCAGGATGTTAAAAGTGGAGTAAGAGCACTATAACAGGGTAGTGCGGAAATAGCCTTAGAGTTGGAAGGGATCCTAGGGGCCATCTAGTCAAACTCCATTCTGCCAGACAGGAATACGCAGCTACAACAACCCTAAAGGTGCCCGCCCAGCTTCTGTTTCAAGGCCACTAAAGATGGGAGGGTCCACCACACTCCACTGTTGAACAGCTCTTTTCTCTGGAGGTTCTTCCTAAGGCTTAGGCAGAATTTTTTAGTTGAAACTTGAGTCCATTGGTTTGTGCAGTAGAAAACAAGGTTGCTCCATGTTTTATGTGACATTCCTTCAGATTTTTAAAGACAGCTGTCATACCACCTCTCAGTCTTTTCTGGATGGTTATGAGATCAAAACTGCAAATTAATTAAGCATCACAGCCCTGCTTAGAAGGGGCAAGAGGAAGGTCTTGTCAGGTACTCTGCCATCTTTCCATTCTATGATTCCATGAATCACAGAGGTTCCTCCTATCATTACACCTCTCTTCCTCTTCCTTCTGCCCTCCTCCACCCCCAACCAAAACATATCATCTCTACCGAGATTCAGGGTATGGTTTGTTAATTGGCAAAACTTTTGTATCAGCTGGTGATGAGGAGAGAGCGCCCTACGCTGACTCAAAAAGTGTTCAGCCACTTTTCAAAAATCTTGCCATGAAAAGAGCCTTGGATTGCACAATTTAGGCTTAAGCTGTGCTGTTTTCTGGGTGGGATGTGTGTGTGTTTCTGTCTGTGTGCTGCCTTGACACGCCCGAAACTTTCCCGGGAGCAATCAGGAGTGATGAGACACTGCTTCTTACTCTCAAGATGGCAGCCACGGTGGGGTGTTGAGGGAAGCCCAGTGCAGCTTTTGGGGCTCTGGAGCATGCCTGCCCCTGGGATGGATAAAGAGATTAATAAATCCTTGAGCTGTACAGTGTCGGCCGGGGAGCATGTCTTTCAACGCAGGTCTTGCAGTCTGAGGCCGGTTGGCTTCCAGCTGAGCCTCACGAGCCCTGCAGAGCCTTTTCCTCTGCCCTGCAGTCTTCGGGTGTCTGCGTGCATCGCCACCAGCCAGATTCTCTGTCTTGCTTTTGGAGGTCTGTCCTCACAGAACAGAATGAACCCAGATTTGGTTTTCCTGCAGCCGCCTGTGTCCAGTGCGGAGAACCGGGAGATTTCCCCTGCTGCTTCTGTTCCTGTCCGCCTTCCAGAGGCCGCCGTGGCCACGCAGCAACCCCCTCTTCCCTTGCCCCCGGCTGGCAGAAAGAGGGCAGGGGAGGCCATCCAGCTGCAGCTTGAGAAGAAGTACAAGGGCCAAGCCATGGCTCCCAGGGCAGGAGGTGACTTTGCCGGGCACCCTTCCCAGTGGTATGTCGCTGCTCTTCCTCCTTAACATTGGACCCGGGCAGGAGGGGCTTTACTCTGAGAAGGTGGATTCCCCTTCCTGGGGAAGGGCTGGAGAGAGCAGGCTCTGTGGCCAGAGTTCCACCTCTGTCTTCAGACATCGCAGGAGAGGGGTTGCATGGCTTTGGGCCAGTATGTGGCTTGGCATCAGGCCTTCCTCTGAAAAGTCAGAGGGAGGGAGGGAGTGTGGTCCCCTGTGGGATGCTGCCCTGTGCCAGGTCCGTTATTTGCTCCATCCCACAAGGTCCTTTGGAAGAGAGGTAAAGGTCACCCCACTGGCCAGTTGTAATCCCTTCCAGCCCACTCCTTGGCTGAAGGCTGTTTCCCAAGGATTCAGGATGGAGCAGAGCAGGGGGATGACCTGCCTCCCAACCCTGCTGCCTCTGCCAGGGGTGGGATCTTTGGCCCTTCCTTCCTCCTGCTGAGCAGGGCCCTGCTGGCTCTCTTTTCTTTTCAAGCAGGCTTTTAATGAGTAAGCAGGGGAGCATTTACTGACTTATTAAGTTGATTTTTTTAAATAAAGTTTTTATAATTTGTGCTTTTTAATGCTTTTAATTGTTCTAAATGTTTTTAATGTTTTTGAACTTTTTGGAAGCCACCTTGAGTCCCTCTTCGGGAGAAAAGGTGGCATATAAATCATAAATAGATAAATAACTCAAAGGTGCTTTGAGGATGTGCCATTGGAAAGACTGGGAGGGGACAGCCAAGGGGCCTCCTCACCCACTCCCTTGACCCCTGTGGCTTGCGGAGGTGAAGGAGGCCATGGGTTGCCTTGGGCTCTGAGGCTGCAGGGTCCATTTTGTCCCTGTTTCTCTACTATGATGGTGTTTGTCCTTTTTGGAAGAAAGCCTTGTGTCCTGGGCATTGCCTCTGGGCACTAATCGGGCCACTCCTGCTGAGCAGGGCCACAATATCTGATGCTCCCGGGCCCCTCGCAGGACAGGCGCCCTTACCGAGGATTGGTTTCCAGGAATAGAATCATAGAATCCTAGAGTTGGAAGAGACCCCAGGGGCCATCGAGTCCAACCCCTGCTGTGCAGGAATACCCATCAAAGCACTCCCAACAGATGGCCATCCAGCCTCTGCTTAAAAACCTCCAAAGAAGGAGACTCCACCACACTCCACGGAGGCAGCAGATTCCACTGCTGGACAGCCCTGACCATCAGGAAGTTCTTCCTGGGGTTCAAGTGGAATCTCCTTTCCTGAAGCTTGAATCCATTGCTTCTTGTCCTGGTCTCTGGAGCGGTAGAGAACAAGCTCACTCCCTCCTCAACATGACATCCCTTCAAATATTTAAACATGGCTACAGAATACAGAAAGGAAGAGTCAAAGCGTCTGTCCAGAGTATTTCAGCAGAGGAGAATGATGGGAGGAGGTCCATATGATGCAGAGAGACTGGAATTAGTAGAGGCATTGAAGGTGGGGTGGAGTCAGAGCTCTTCTGTATTTTGGGAGAGGGGAGCACATGCCAGCAGGAGCTGCTCTGTCTGAACCTGGCTTTCTCTGGCTACAGCAGGATGGCAGACGTCAAACTGGAGCCCTGTGCCCAAGACCCCGCCTCCCCTTCTCGACCCTCTACAAGCCAAGCACCAGCCCCAGAGGACTGCAGGCAGAAAACAGACTTGGTTCTGGGCACATCTGAGACCCCCCACGTAAGTGTTGGCTACCTGTGGAGTCCAGTGGTGCGGTTCTTTGTGGCAGCATCCATGGGATTATGTCACTGGCCTCTTAAACCTGATAGGAAGCATACCTTCCCAGTTTGTCAAAAGCACAGAATCGTAACATCACTGAACTGCAGAGCTGGAAGGAACTCCACAAGGGCCAGTGCAGGAATCTACAGCTAAACGTGTCTGAGAGGTGGCCATCCAGCCTCTGTTTAAAAGCCTCCCACAAAAGAGAGCCCTTCGCCTTTTAGGGCAGTCTGTTCCCTTGTCAGAACAATTTTTATGTCAGAAGAGTCTTAAGTGATGTTAGCTGGAATCTCCTTTCCTGTTATTTGAATACGTGATTCCGTGCTGCTGGCTTCGTGGAGGAGGGTTCTCCCTGGGGCTATCAGAAATCTCTGGCGTAAGATCAGCCAGCGACAGGAAAGCATAAACAGAGATTAGTTGGATGATGAGCTTGACTGAGTTTTATGATCCTCAGGCGTGAGGCTTTGCCCAGACCCGTCTGGTGAGGACTTGGGAGATGGACCCTCACCGGTGGCTGTTCCCAGGCTGTGGAAGTCCCTCCCGTGGGAGATCGGGGTGGCTGCCTCTTTGCTCTGCTTTCTGCCAAAGACCTTTTTATCACCCAGGCCTTTGGCTCGTAACTTCTTGTGGCAGAAAGATATTTCATGGGCTGTGCTATCCTCTTGTCTTTTTATATTGTTTTAAATGGGTTTTGAAGTGTTTTACTTTTATGTTTTTAATAAAGTTTTGTTTTCTACTTCCGTACTAATATGTTTTTGTTCTGTTTTGTTTTTAGCTGTACTTTGTTTTGTTTTGTTTTGTTGTCAGGGGCCTTGAGTCCTGTGCTGGGAGGAAGGCAAGATGTGATATAAATTAAATTAAATCTTTGTTGTGAGCCACTTTGGCTCTTATATTGATAAGAAGACAGGAAATGCTTGGCTAGTTGATAACACTCCAGTACTGCTCTCCTTATTGCTTAATTTTTTTTCAGGTCGCCATGGAGCTGAGTGGCTTTGCCATTCCTGGTTCTTCAGGTAAGGACACCAGAAATCACCTGGACGGAGCGGGCTAGCTCTCAGGGGGCCTGTGCAGCCCCCAGGCCAGCTCAGGTGGGGCCTCTGAGAAACGGGCAGCAGGGAGGCCCAGCTGGCGACCGTTGGCTGCCAGGGACTGCTGGCACGGAGGAGCTGTTAGATCTTCCGGCTGAGAGCTCATCAGGGTTGAACTTCCCTTCAGCCAGAAGAGTTCCTACAGTGATACAAACCTTAACCGAGTTGTTCTAGCAAAGCTGAGCCTGAGCCTGGCAGCAGACAGCAAGGCCTGTGAACAGCCATTTTGCCATTTGCCCCTGGGGAGGAGCAAAAACAGTCACCTGGGAGGAGACTTTTACGAAGCTGGGGGGCTTTTTACAGAGCTGGCTAAATAAGAGAATATCAATGGCACCATCAATTCCCTGTACCTAAAGCTTATAAAATAATAGTTGCAGTGAGGGATTGAGAAAAAAAGAAAACTGAATGTGGATAATGAACAGAAAAGAGCAAGCAGGTAGACATCCCTGGGAATCTCCCCCAGGGAGGGTCCAGCTTCTCCAGTTTTTGTGTAAAGTCACTCCTCCTTGGGCAGCACATGGTGGGCTTCAGCTCGCTGCTCCCCCGAAGAAGAGAACATCCGCAGGCCAGTTTTCTGCCCCAGAACCTTCCAAGGGCTACACAGACTGCCAAAAATCTCCCAGAAATTGAAACCCTCTTCCACCTAGGAAAGCTGGCCCTTTTGTGTGTGTGTGTTAAACAGTACCGTGCCTCTCTCTCCAGTGAAGTGTTTAAAAGTCAAGCTGTTCCTGGGGGCCTCCAGTTTGGCCAGCAGTAGGGCAGTCTGGAGGGCTCGAGGGCCATAGAAAAGGCTGGGGGTGGGAACGTTTCCCATCTTTAACTTAAGCGAAGCTGTTGTTGTTTTCTTCTTTAGCTCCCACCCTTCTCCCAATAATGGGGCTCAAAGTGGCTAACAACATTTAAAACAATACAATTTAAAAGCAAAACAGATGTTCATAAAAGTGAAAATATAAGATTTTTTAAAAAACAATTTATGGGGTTTAAACATTACACATTAAGAATATTAAAAGGCATTAAAACATTATATACCGACCTTAAAAACAGAACTGCCCAGCATTAGAGGCCCAAACTTAATCAGTTGGTAAAAGCCTGATGGCACAAAATTAATTTCACCTGCTGACAAAAGGAGAGCAAGGATGGGGCCATCCTGACCTCTCTAGGAGGTGAATTCCAAAATCTGGGAGCAGCAACCAAGAAGGCCCCGTCTCCCACATTCCCACAAGTGCTCCTGAGAGGGTGATGGGACAGAGAGGAAGGCCTCTCGGATGGTCTTGCTGCTCTGCTGGGCTCATAAAGCCATTAAGTGACGTCACACTGTTTTCTGGGTCTGGGGGTGGGGGCCAGACATGAAGCAGCCCATGTGCTGCCTGGGGCACAAGGCCTGCTTAGCACCGCTCTTGTGGTCCTCCCCAGCCTTTGCTGTCCTCCCCAGTCCTTGCCAAGCTAAACAGGGGTGTGGGGTGGAACAGGAGCTGGTAGAGGAGAACATGCCAGGGAATTGAAGGCTGTTGGTTGGCGGGACCTCAGCACTTGAAAGCCGCAGAATGCCTTGCATCTGTGCATACGGAGGCATAATGCTCCACCTGAATAGCTCCATGCTGTTTCCGGTTCAAGAAAGCATCTTCTGAAAGTCCACAGGCAGCGGGGACATGACCAGAGAACCCCCCACTGCAGTTCTGCACCTGGAGAAAGAGGGCTGAGCATTCCCTCCCACCTCTTCAGTGACTCACACTTTGTGCTGCTGTCTGATAAGGAGGGAGGGACGGCCTGGAGATCTGGGACAGCAACCTCGGTTCCCTCAGTTCTATTCTGGCTGCCGAATTGTGGCTGGGTGCTGCCTGTTTGCCTCCCTGTTTCCCCCACCCCTGCCCAGGTGGTAAACAGCTATGGCAGTGCCCACGGGGTTTGAAAGCGGCCTTAGTGAGGGGTGGTGGGCATGTTTGGACATTGCAGGAGGAGGTACTGAATAACTTTTTGCACAACAACAAGAAAGATATGCTTGCATAACTTGTCACCAGCAGAATTCCACCCATAGTAAATCTGATGTCGTTTTCTTCTTCTGCAAATGACAGGCGTCTTCCATGTCCAAGCTGCAGAAGGAACTGGGGGACTGTGTTCAAACCTAAATGTGGAAGGGAAGCAGAGCGTGAAGGCAGAGAAGATGGCCCTGGGCAGAGAGGTCCCTTCACCTGACTGCCCCTGGATGACCAACTGAGATCTCCCAGTGTTGCTGCTTGCTTTGGGTCTGTGTGTGTGTTTTGGAGCCCCGTTTCTTGGCCCAGGAAGGAGGCAGCCCCCCTCTAGGTCTGTCTGTTGCTGGACTCAGTATGCTGAGTGGAGGGATCTTCTTTGTCTCCCCGTCCCTGGGCCATTTCCTTTGAGACCTGCCTGTGCTCAAGTGGCTGTTTTGTTTTTTTGTGCAAAAATGCTGCGCTCCCGTGCCGACCCCAATGACTGAGTGGACATAATTTTTGCTTTTCTGCGCCCAGCTCTTAACCCCCAACCTGTTTTAGGGTCCCGGGGGGGGGTTCCCGGGCAGTATGTCTCACTCACATCTTGCTTCCAGGTCTAGGATGCTGCACTTCTATGGTTTCGTGTTATAAAATAACCTCTTGCACTACTTCTGAGTATTCTTAAGCTACTGAATTGTGAGAGATTGCCAGCCTCCTGCATTTCAGCGACTGGACGCACCACAGCTGGCAGGGTGGATGGGCTGCCTCTTGGGAGTTCTCTTCTGGATCACCGTTCAGCATCATAGAATTATAGAGTTGGAAGAGACCCCAGGGGCCATCAAGCCCAACTTCATGCTATAAAGGAACACGCATCAAAGCCTTCCGAACAGATGGCCATCCAGCCTCTGCTTAAAAACCTCCAAAGGAGGAGGAGACTCCACCACTCTCCATGGAGGGAGCAGTCAGGACAGCCCTGACCATCAGGAAATTCTTCCTGAGGTTCAGGTGGAATCTCCTTTCCTGCAGCTTGAATCCATTGCTCCTTGTCCTGGTCTCTGGAGCAGCGGAAAACAAGCCTGCTCCCTCCTCAACATAACATCCCTTCAAATATTTAAACATGGCCATCATGTCCCCTCTTAACCTCTTCTCTAGACTAAACATACCCAGCTGTCTCAGCTGCTCCTCATAGGGCTTCATGGCTTCCAGACCCTTCACCATTTTGGTCGCCCTCCTCTGGAAACCTTCCAGCTTGTCAATATCCTTCTTGAATTGAGGTGCCCAGAACTGGACACAGGATTCCAAACGAAGCCTAACCAATGCAGAATAGGGTGGTACCATTACCTCCCTCGAGCTAGACACCATACTTCTCTTAATGCAACCAAGAATTGCATTGGCTTTCTTGGCTGCCGCATCACACTGCTGACTCATGTTCAGCTTGTGATCTACCAAGATTCCTAGATCCCTTTCACACACGTCCTGCTATCCAGCCACGTGTCCCCGGTCCTGTATTTGTGCATTCCATTTTTTTCTGCCTAAGTGTAGGACCTTACATTTCTCTCTGTTGAATTTAATTTTGTTAGTTTTGGCCCAGCTCTCCAACGTCTCAGGTTAAACCTGGTTTGCTGGAATCCACCTGCCTGCCTGTGTGGTTGTAGCTTGTTTTCAAAGGTGTTGGTCAGAAGGCTGCATTTAACAAGGCATGCTTATTAAAACTGGACTTGAAAAAACACCTCTCTTTTGCAGAAGAGCAATAAAGAACTTAATTCCAGCTTGGGGGCAACCGTTTTTGTTCTCTGGGCCCTCTCCCCCTGCCTCCCCCTGCCTCCTTGTGGGTGGGCTCCAGTGAGTGGACTCGGGGGCACCCTCCCTTCACTGAAGGGGGACAGGCAGCAAAGAATAGAGGTAAAGATGTCAGTGCTTTTGCTATACCTGTCAGGAGAAATTTTGTAGGAGACTGAATACAGCTGTGGAATCTTGTTCCAGGCAAGCTTTGGTTGAGAGATCAGCTCCGTGCCTCACACGGACCAGTTCTGGCCTGGTGGAGCTATTGTACTTTGCACGTGCAAAGACCTAATCTGCACGAGATTCTCCGGTGTGCACTTCTATAGAGTTGGCATCCACACTGGTCATGGCCATTGGCTGACCACGTATTCCTACCCAGGCAGATTAAGGGGAAGAAGGATTCTTCCCAATGCGCGGCCTCTGCACTCTGGACCACGGGCTTTCTGAAACGTGCCACCCACTTTTCCTTGCACTGAGCCCTCTGTGAGTGATGGAAGGGCACCACAAAGCTCGAGCCCAGGGGCCTTCCAGTCCAGCCCCATTTTGCCCTGCAAGAAGGCACGCTCAGAGCCCTCCCTTTGATCGTTTTTGGCCATCCAGCCTATCTTTAAAAACCTTCACGGAAGGAGGAGAGTCCAGCACAAGAACACAAAGCAAAGGAGAGAATGTCTTTAATTTTGTTCTACAAGAGAGAGAAGAAAACTTGAAAATTAGGCAGAAAGACACAAGACAACATGCCGGTACTGAGGTTGAATGTTAAAGGCCAGGGCACAAAGGCTGCTTCTGCTTTGCAGCACACTTCCTAGTTAGCCAGGTAGATCTATCGGTGAACACACTTCGTAGATCGATCGGCTCACAGCATCAACCCGAGACCCCGGTACAAATGCAAGAGCAAGGTACAGAAACATCTCCCCGCTTCATTGGAGGGACCCAAACAAAAGCTTGCCTACTTCAACTGGATAAAGGCTGGCTATCAGATTAAATCCTTTTTTTGGTTTCACTGCAACTGCTAGCAGTGCTGGTCCACTGAGTTTTTGGTTCCTTCAGTGAGCGTGCACCGAGCATGGCGTCCAAAAGGGAGCTGGTGCGGTGCAGTGGTTTGTGTGTGTTGGGCTACAACACTGGAAAGCAGGGCACAAATCTCTGCTCAGCCATGGAAACCCACTGGGTGGCCTTGGGCAAGTTGCACTCTCTCAGCCTCAGAGCAGAACAGTGACAAACTTTCTCCAGAACAAATCCCACTAATAGCGTAAGATAGGGGTGCCATAGGTCACAGCTGATTTGAAGAGGAGAATCAGAATCCTAGAGTTGGAAGAGACCCCAGGGGCCATCCAGTCCAACCCCCTGCTATCCAAGAACCCCCATCAAAGCACTCCCTTTGACAGATGGCCACCCAGCCTCTGCTTAAAAACCTCCAAAGAAGGAGGAGACTCCACCACACTCCACGGAGGCAGCAGCAGATTCCACTGCCGGACGGCTCTGACTGTCACGGAGTTCTTCCTGAGGTTCAGGTGGAATCTCCTTTCCTGCAGCTTGAATCCATTGCTCCTTTGATTTGTTGCCTTTGTCTTTCTCTGAGGCTGAGAGAATGTGACTCACCTGAAGTAACCCAGTAGGTTTCCATGGCCAAGTGGGGATTCAAACCCTGGTCTCTAGAGTCAATAGTTGGGCACATGCACACACATGCTACTGTGTCTCTTTAAAGTCATGGAGTCCTAGAGTTGGAAGAGACCCCATGGGCCATCCAGTCCAACCCCCTTCTGCCATGCAGGAAGGCACAATCCAAGCCTTCCCTTGGACAGATGGCCCTCCAGCCTCTGCTTAAAAACCTCCAAAGAAGGAGGAGACTCCACCACACTCCATGGAGGCAGCAGCAGATTCCACGGCCAAACAGCTCTGACCGTCAGGAAGTTCTTCCTGAGTTTCAGGTGGAATCTCCTTTCCCGCAGCTTGAATCCATTGCTCCTTGTCCTGGTCTCTGGAGCAGCAGAAAACAAGCCCACTCCCTCCTCAACGTGACATGACATGATATGGTTTGAGTATTGGATTGGTGCTCTGGTAGAATGGTTCAAATTGCCACTTTAGCATGGAAGCCCACTGGGTGACCTGGGGTGCATCACATACTCTCAGCCTCAGAGGAAGGCAAGGGGAATCCCCAATGAAGAGAATCTTGCCAGAAGACCCTGCGACAGGTTCACCTCAGGGTCACTGGAAGTCAGAACAGTGGTGTTCAAAACCAGCAGATCCCAAATTTTAGACCTGGGTGTTGTGTGAACTGATCAAAGCTTTTGGAACGGAGTGGGATGGGAATCCAAACGGATAAGCTGATGTGAGAAGTGCCTGTCCAACACACTTGCTGCTTTCCAGTGCTTTGGTGCACAATCTGCTGTCCCTTCTGGGCTGCGGTGCCTGCAGGGTGGCATTCTCCAGAGCTGGCCGTTGCGCTGGATTCTGCCTGTTTGTGCAGCTGCCACGTGGAGCCCTGGTGTCCTCTCTGCAGGCCGGGTCCTTGGGGGTCCTCTTCGGTGGTCTGAGCTGTGGAGTGGCCACCCTTTCACAGCCCTTTCTAGCCTGATGGGTTGCTTGCTGAAGCTCTGCGCTCCAGTTTTGCTTTGGGGTCTGCAATGTTTCCTTCTCACAAGTTAGATAAAGCGAGCTGGGGCTGGTTTATTATTTAGCACACATGCAGCGACAAAACAGGAGCAAGACCTCACCAACACAGGATGCTCTGCCCAGCAAATATTCTCCAAGTGTGCTGAAAAGAGATCAGTTTAAAGATATACAGGGCTCCCAAAATAGAAATTTTTGCTGCCAGCCACCCGCTTTGGAGGACCTGTGAGACGGCGGGAGGTGTGAATTCACGTCAAGCACTACGCTTGGATTCCTGCCATTTCACCGATCCTCAACCTCTTTCCAGCCTCACGTCTCATAACACAATGCAAGCAACAAATAAATGAGACACAAGGCTATTCCAAGAAGATAACGCATTTCAAAATCCAAAATATGGAACACTTCTGGTCCCAAGCATTTCAGATAATTAATACTCAGCCTGTACTACACATTTATTTGTCTAGTGCCATCAGTCCACTCTGGGGGCTCCAAGGTCTACGCACTTTCTAGAACAAGGATAGGCAGCTACCTGCGGGGGATCGGGGGCCAGTCCCCTCTCCAAGCCACCCTTGTATACTGCAGACTCGCAGCAAGCCCAAATACATCCCTTTCTTCTGCATTCCTTCTCAAAATGGCAACAGGAAGTCCCGTTCTGTCACTCCCTGCCACCATTTTGAGAATGACTGCAAAGGAAAACAGAGTTATTTGGGGTAGCTGGGACTTCTAGGGACATTTTTGAATTTTTTTTCTGTGTTTTCTGTTTTCTCTGTGTGCATGCCTGGGTGCATGGGAGTACTAGACAAGTAGGTGTTTGGTTCCCAATGCGGAAGCATTCAAGCCAGGGGTGTTTCTGTGGCTGGGGTGCTTTGGGAAGGGAGGCCCTGCTTGTGCTTCCCATTGGGACCCCTTCTGTGTCTTCTTGAGACCCAGCCAAGGTGGACTGTAAGAGGTCCCGGGAAGAGGATTCTGTCCTGTGCTCCAGTCGGCAAGTGTCCCCCCAGGAAGCCGGTGGCTGGCAAAGAAGAGCTGTCGGGGAGTTAAGCCGGTCCAGGTCACCCCCGGGTATCCAGCAGGATGAAGGGAGAAGCAAGAGAGTGGTCACCAGCTGGCCCAGAACTCAATACTCCAAACAAAGCCAAGTAAGAAAACAGAGTAGTAGCCAGTCCGAGGTCCAGAGAACACAAAACGCCAAAGAGCACGGCCAGTCACCAAGACAGACGGCTGCGAGCAGCAAAGCTGCCAGTGAACGGCTGGGGTATTTATAGCCAGCTCTCGAGGCACCCTGTGCTTCATTTGCCAGCGTCTCCGACTTCAGACCCTCCTGGTCCTGGTTTCAGTTGACCCACGCAGGCCACTATTCAGGAGGAAGCAGTTGGCTCCACACTCTTGCAGATGATGCCGGCGAAGGAAAGGCCAGCAAACTGGACAAAGTCTCTATAAATGAATTTGCTCGGAGGGTTCACTGGCAAGAAGAGAGAAGTCAAAAACCAGTTCAGGAGTCCAAGAGCCAAACAGGGTTGTCAGTCGGTCCAAATGTTGGGGTCTTGGGTATCAGAAGCAGAATCGCCGGAACCCCATGCCAGAAGAAGGGGCGGTTGCTTCCAACAGAGAGAGCGGGTCAGGGCTGCTTCCTAAACTGGCTGCAGCCGGCTGTCCTTGATTAAGAGAGCTTCGGCTTTTGCTTGATAAGAAGCCTCGACGAACGTCTTGGCTCTGCTCTCTTTTCTGCCTGTGGAGATGGAGGGCTCAGCCGTCCTGGCGGTGGCAGAGTTTGGTTGGTCTCAGGCAAGTCCTGAGGCTGCCACTCCCCAGGTTGAGCTGGAGGATTGTCTTCCTCCTCCTCTTCCTCCCCCTCCTCCCCTGGGTCTGAGTCCTGGCCCATGACGCGCTGGGACTGACAAAAGTTCTCCCTCCAGCGCTCAGCAAATGGCTGCGGTGCATCTTCAGCCGCCTGCTGGGGGAAAGGGCCCTCCTCTGCCTCGGCCCCTTCTGACTCGGAGGGACCACCAATATCAGGGGTTGTACATTCCTGGCGTTCCTGGAACTCTGACTCCGTGTCTGAATCTTCCATTTCCAGAGTCACGGCAGATTCCACACCGGCATGAGGGGACAAAGGGGTGTCTGCCTCCCTGGATTCACGGGGCTCCCAGGAAGGAGCAACTGGCCCGGAGCCCTCCAAAGAGGGGGCAGCCTCCTGCTGGGTCCCACATGGACAGGCGGGACTTACAACTGGGCCCTTTCCCTCCGAGGTCTCCTCTGGTTCAGGTTCCAGGGGAGGGCAGGGGCTGAGAGGAGGGCTGTGGGGAGCACAGCACGGGGGAGAGGTCGGACTGTACCACGGACTACTGCTGGCCTCTCTTGGGCTGTCACTGGTGGGCAGCAGAGAGCTGGGCTCACCGGGAGGGTGGTAGGTCGCAGAGATGGAAGAGAGAAGAAGGTCGGAGGGACCAACCAAGTCGCTGATGCTGCTGAGGGGCCTCCCGTCCTGCTCCTTTCCTTTGTTGTCAGGCTCTATTGACAGATGGGCAATGGCATTACCTGCGTAAGCCCTTTTGTTCTGGCCTCCGATGGTAGCCCCGCATTCGGGGCACTGGCTCATTTCCACTGGCCGCCCGCACTGCCCGATGCTGTATAGGTGGCCTTTGGGGCACTCGTACCATTGCCCCCTGGCAAAGCGCATGGCCTCCACAATTGAGACTTTCTCTGCCTGGGAGAGCTGTGGTCCGGAGGCTGGCAGCAGCTCATCAACGGTGCCCAGCATTGGCAGGAGGAGCAATTCCTGGGATTCTGTGAAGGGTTCCGGCTTGCAAAGCACAAGCAAGGCCTTCTCGACAGCCTCCGAGGACGCTGAAGATGAAGGCATTCCTTTCTTCTCGCAGATGCTCAGCCGCTCAAAGAGGTTGGCCAAGTACGAGAGCCTCTTCACCTCGTTCCGGCACTCCCTGAGCTGCTGGGCTGTGAACGTGTCTCCGCTTTGCCTCCGGCACAACCAGGACTCCACGGCCTCCGCCGCTTCCATCAGGGGCCTTCTCCTCTCTTCTGTGCACTGAAAGGCTTTATTTCTCAGCCTCTGGAGGCAAAAAAGGAGCCTCACTGTGTTCTCCCAATCCCTGAGGCTCTGGAGGGAGGTGGTGGCCATGATCTTCTTTCTCAGGGCTTCCTTTTCGAAATGGCAACTCACAGACGGCATCACAATCAGTTCATTCAGCAAGGCCGCCCGACTGAACTGGAGTTGCTCTTCGCTGCCATGGATCTTCTGCTTGACCTCCTCGATTCTTTGCCGCGTTGCTTTGATGACGTTGTTGTAACGCGGATTGTTCTGGATGGGAGTCAAGCACTTGGGACACACCTTTTGCTGGATGTGCTTTGCTGGAGCGTTGTCGTCACCCCCCGGCTCTCCGTCCATCCAGTGGTCGAGGCCCCCCACCTCAAAGACGTGCCCACACTCCTTTAGGACGACAAAGCGAGAATCCGGCTCGTCTTCGTTCCCAAAGAAGATGGCCGCCAGCTCGTCTTGGTGGCACACCCGGCACTTGGGGGGCAGGGCTCCCCACAGAGGCCGACGCATGGGTGCTTGCACCCGAGGGTCTTCCCACAGGGCTCGTCACACCGGGGGCGGTTGCAGAGCTCCCAGCACATCTTTGAGCACTGGTGGTGTTTGCACTGCCAGCCGCAGGGCTGCGTGCAAGGGAAGCAGAACGCCCCGCATGCCTTATTGCAGCGGCTATGTTGGCACCAGTTGAGGCACTTCCTTTCGCACGGGGGACAGTTCTCAGAACAGAGGCCCGGGCACGTGTGGGAGCACAGCAGGACCCTGGTGCACTTCTTCCGGCAGGCCACGTGGATCCGGCCCCGGACACATTTGTAGCAGCTTCCTTGGCAAACGTGGCCACAGTCCAGCCTCTGCCGACACCTCTCCTGGCACAGCAAGGGCATCTTCTGCCGGAAGCATTCTGTCTCAGCCACATGGGAGCACGGCAGAGCAACCTGCACCCTCTCTTTGCAGTGGGCAGCCTTGCACTCCTGCCCACACCTGAGTTTGCATGGGTGACCACACTCCAACAGTTCCTGGCAGGGCTGCTCACAAACCCAGGCCTCAGGAGGGAGATGGCAGGGCAACATTTGTCTGTGACCACACTTTGGGATGACCTTCTCCACCTTGACTTCACAGAGCCCGCACCTCTCCCTGCACTTCTTGGGGCACTTGTGGTTCCGCTCACACAGAACTTTGCTGCAGGGGAACTTGCAAATGTAGAGGCTGTGGTCCCGGTCGCTGGGGTGGCAGTGGCGCATGCAAGGGTGGCCGCACTCCAGACGGATCTGGCACTTGAGCGTGCAGCCTCCGTCTGGGATCGACTTGAAGTCTGCACTCTCCTTCACCGCCGTCTTGGTTTCAGGGTGATTTTGGCACATCAGCGTCAGCTCTTCCCCAAGAAGACCTTTCATTTTCAGCAGGCCAGAAATCTCTTTCCAGAGCCTGCTGTTGGCCGACAGAGCATCTAGGTTGCCGATGCAGTAGAAGCCCTTCTTGGCCCGTGAAAGGGCCACACAGAGCCTGTTCTTGTCCTTGAGGAAGCCGATCTGCCCCTGGCTGTTGCTCCGCACCAGGGAGAGGAGGACAATGTCATTTTCCTCTCCTTGGAAATCGTCCACAGCATGGGCAGCCACTTTCTCCATCCCCTTCTGGTGCAAGAGAGCACGGACTCTCACCACCTGCCCGTGGTACGGGGTGAGGATGGTGATTTGGCTCTGGCTGTAGCCTTGTTTGAGAAGGTAGCCGGTCAGTGCGACCAGGAAGGCGGCTTCATGTCTGTTGCTGTAGCTCTCGGAGTCGGCGCTGTGGCTCTCCTCCTCTCTGTGTTGCACAAAGAACACGCTCTGTTCCACGCCCTGCGTAGAGAGACAGACAAAATGTCCCTGAGACAGACAAACGGGGCACCTCCAGTATGGACATCATGCCCAGACTCTGGAGAGGGGCGCCTGAAGGTGCTCCCCGTGGGGGTGTTCCCCACCAAGAAATGAGGGGAGCTGCAGCCCTCCCCCCAGCTGTTCCACATGCGCCCTTTACCTTGATGTCTTCGTACTCCAGGACGACCGGGTGGTCCCGCAGTTCCTTGTAGAAGCAGGGCACGAGCAGCTGGGAGATCTCGGGCCTCATGCGATGCTGATGGGGCAGAAGAGAGTAGCCGTCAGAGGAGCGTGTCCGTCTGCTGCCAAGCCTCTTTGGCACGGAAAGTTTCTCTTCTCCGGAGCCAGCTGGAGGCCCTGCTCCCCTCCCCTCGGCCCAATATGTGGACTAAAGGGCCCAGATTGGACGGCTCCATCCAAGGGGCAAAGTTGGACGCAAAAGTAGATTTCTTTAAAGTAATGGGTAGATTTTGAATCGGAAGCCCTCGTCATTATCAACAGTCCCAAGAAGAGTACAAAAATGAAGGCAGAGAGCTCAGCCCTCCCCCAAATATATATGAAAAACCCATATCCAACTACTTTCCTGTCGACTAGGAAAAGCAGATCTTTTGTAAAGCTAATGGCTCTTGACTGCTCAAAACTAAGCAATCCTCAAACACCCTGGACTGCAACAGTACAGGGCTGCTGGGAAAATCTATTCCACCTCTAGCTACCACAAGGAAATCTGGAAAGAGCAGGATGTCACCATCCCAGCTAATCCCAAAGCTTCAGGGCATCAGCCCTGCCTACCCTGGTTTAACTACACCACTAATACCTGGGCAAAAGGGATAGTGAACGTGGCTGCCTCTTCACCACCATCATAGGTCAATGCAGTGGTCATCTTTGGAAGCTAACCCCAGGCCTGTCATGAAAGAACAGCCTCTGTTTTGACCTGGGCGTGGTGGTCACCACAGGCCTATGTAAGACTTTATTTGAAACTGAAAAGAGGCTCGTGCATCTGCTTTAGAAAACAAGCTTTCTCAGGGGTGGGGAATGGGTGCAGGAGGTGGCCTGCCACAGAGGAGACCATCATGGTCCCTCTGGATAGGTGGTCAAATTGGGTCCCTAAACCACAAATGCCGCCCAGATCATCCCAGGGACGACACTCCAGATCTTGGCAGCTGGATAACAGGTCCACTTGGCCGGCGCACAGCAGCCGGAAGATGGGTCTCGGGTTGGATAGTGCTGAAGCAAGCAAAGGAAACTGAACCTTGGAGATGTGACCCATCTCCCGTCCCTGCAGCTGTGAGAACAGTACGGACAAACTGCCAATGGGGAAGCTTACTCCTCTGTCCGATTCTCAGATTGGAACCCCAGGCTAATGCCTGGCAGGGCACTGGGAACACAACCCTTTCTACAGCATTGCATAGCTGTTAATATTTCACCATTATGCTAATAAGGACTATAGAACCCATCTACCTGAGAGGCAGGGGCCCACAGTTGCTACAGTCCCCATGGAGGAGGGGGCTTCCCAGTTCTGGATGCTGCCTCTAGCCGTCGCCTGAAGAAGAATGTGTCTTGTCCCTCCATGTGCCAACAAAAGTCAAAGGTAGAGTCAGGGAATGTGTGGCCTGCCAGATGTTGGACTGCAGCTCCCATCAGCTCCCAAGCCAACATCACCAATGGGAGCAGGACTGCCCCCCACGTCTTCCCCCTCTGAGATCAATGCGTATGAGGTATGTCAGGTGCCCGTTCTCACATTCCCCAACTTGGTCAGCTCTTGATGCGGTTAGACAAGAGTTCCAACCATCCCCAACCACTGGCCGTGTAGGTTGGGGCTAATGGGCATCATAGTCCATAAAGTCTGGTGGACACGTGCAGTTTTGGAAAGCTTGTATGCCTGAAGGCCATCTTGCCAAGGAGGAAAGTGAAAACCCAGGAAGAAGAGTCAGTAGAGCTGGCGGCAGCTGGGGAAGGTGGAATTCAGCCAGGAGTTCCCCAGGTGCCAGTCCAAACTCTTGGAAGGAGAGGGAGAACTGGAGGGAGGCTTCAGGGGGCTCCTGCTGCCCCCCTTGCCCCCACCTGCAACACACCTGGTAGAGGAGCTGCACGTGAGGAAGCTGGTTGTTGATCATGCGCTCAAAGAGGGAGATGCCCAGGCCGTATTTCTTCTCCAGGGTGTAGTCGGCTGGCTTTGGGCGCAGCTGGAAAATGCCAAAGGAGACCCCCATGAGCAGCCTGGAAGACCCCCAAGGAACTCAAGAGGGTTAATACGGGGGGGGAGGTGAGAAAGTGGCAGCAATTGGGGGGCTGACACTGGTTGTGGGGGAATGAAAGGGAAGGCTCTGTTAAAAAGGAAAGCGCTACAGCCGGTCTCTGTATCCACAGGTTCCACATCCATGGATTCAACCAAGTTACAGTGACCTTCCTTCAAAACTATCACAAGGTGTTCTTGGGGCTGAGAGTGTGTGACACACCCAGGGTCTCCCAGTAGTTTTCCATGGCCGAGCAGGGTATCGAACCCAGCTCTCCAGGGCTCACCACATCCATGGGACTTGCTCACACAAGTCCTATTGTATGTGATGGGACTTGAGCACCCATGGATTTTGATATCCATGGGGATCCAGGAACCAAACCCCCCAGCAGATACCACTGAGGGCTCCCTGTATAAACAGTAACAACTTGCTGTGAATCTGTTCATGAAGCTTAAGCAGCAATTTTGATTTCCCTTCCCATTCTGATAAAAAATGGGAGGCGGGGTGGTGGTGGCTACAACATGGTTGGTGCCCATGGTGGAGGATGGCTTCTATGTCAGGGATGAATCTGCCCTGGGTTTTAGTCCAAACTTTAAAGGAGCTCCCAGAGGTGCTGAACCTATTTTGGAGAGAGTAGGTTTAGCAGCTTGGACAGCAACTCCTTAAAAAACAGGTTCCAGCCCATAGCAGATTCAGTGCAACCGTGACACGGAAGCCACAGGCATCACTTGGGTGGGCGCACACTTTTCTCCCCTTGGCTGAGCCGACCAGTGGAGCAGCCGGGGGGGGATGTATCCTTTGCCTCTTCAGCAAGGTGCACAAGGAGCACGTGTCTCCTTTTCCAGCGCCAGGAGACCCTTTTTCGATGATGCCACATTGCCAACTTACAGCAGTGCAGCAGATTTGGATTTTTTTAGTGTGCAGTTGGGTGCAAAATGTGCAGTTGGAAAAAAGTGTGCCGTTTGAAAACTGGTTGCAGCCAGAAGATACAGCTGAAGGGAAATGAAGCACACAAAGTATTTATTACACACTTAAAGGACAGCAATCCTGACAGAAAAGTAGAGAAGCCCAGTGTTGGAGGGCACCAGTTTCAGCAGGGCAAATTTGACAGGGCAGCAAGAAGTGCCCTGGCACAGGTGGCAGCGCTGTGGCCCTCGGACTCCCAGCAGTTCCTGAGCCCTCAGCCCGGCTAGTCAGTCAGAAATGTGCTGGTGCTGCGTAGGAGGCAAGAGCGCCTGAGTCCGTCAGTACAAGCGGGCAGAAGCAAGGGGCAAAGAAACCTTTGGGTTCATGTGGCTTTGTCTTTTTTAAAAAACACTGGAGAACCTGTGCAGCTGAAGCTCCTGTGGTGCAGCAGCGCGGGAGGGTGGGGGCATCAGTGGCCCCCGAAATAGGATGCGGGGGAAAGGAACGCCCACCACCCCATTCCTGAAGCACAGCAGCATCCCAAGCGGAGCCAAGAGGTGGGCTCGGGGCAGCAGGGGGACGGTCCCAGCCGGGGAAGGGGAGGCAGCCTCGGATGTACCTGCCGGTGATCACCGATGAGGATGAGGTGTTGGCAGGAGGAGGTGAGGGAGGTGAGGACGTGAGCCTCTAGGATTTCGGCCGCCTCTTCCACAATCACGATCCGAGGGCGGATGCTCTGCAGCAGCTTCCTGTACTTGGCAGCCCCTGGGAAGGAAGAAAGAGACGCCCAGGTGGTCATGGCAGATGGAGGCTTCCTGGTCAGTGGGGTGGCAAGTCCATGCCACATTTTAGCCCAGGCTGTACGGGTGCCATCAATGTGGGGAGCACCTCTAAAGCTTGGATTAAGACCCGGTGAGGATTCACTGCTCCACTGACATGGACGGCCCCAGCTGCCACTTGCCAAGTGGCTTTTTAAAGAAAGGCACCAACAAATTCATGGAGGGGGAAGGAGAAGAGGCCGGCGAGAGTCAGCCGGGAGGGCGGATGCATTGAAAAGCCATTTAAGGTGCTTCTTTCTAGTTGAATTGGGGGGAGGTGAGGGAAAGGGAAGTGCGGGAGGGATCGGAGGGTTCCAAAGGGGTGCATTCTCCCCTCCAGGTGCTGCTGGGAGGGAGGCGTTTGGGGGAGCTGTGTCCGGGGCTTGGTCACCTGTGGTGGTCATGCCAATGACCTGGCTCTGCTTGAGGATCCTCAGGTCCTCCTGAAAGGTGAGCTCTTCCAGCTCAGCTGCGTCCTTCTCGTAGGCCGCCAGCTGGTCCGCCAGGGCCGCCTTCAGCTGGTTCTCATAGGCTGCCACCCACCTCCTGGAACCCCGTGGGGAGAAGGAAGGAAGATGGAGGAATGTCAGCAGAGCCGACCGTGGGCTCCTTAGCAGCCACCGGGACACACACGGGGTGGCTGCTTAGGGAGCCCCTTTGTTTAGAGGGAAGACTACCCCCCAAACACCTGCCGGGGCTGCGGGGAGGCCTCCCGTGTTTGTCCCCCTGTTTTGCATTTCCCTAAGAACCCCTTGGGAAGCAAGGGCTGTGGCTGTTTGGTCCCGGGAGAGAATGCAACTTCTACGCAGTGTGCAGGGCAGCAGAAGTGGCCGCGCTCACGGGGGGGGGTCTGGGAGTTGCAGTCTCAGGTCAGCTCCTTTTCCAGGCTCTGCTTCTACACTCCTGGAGAGATCCAGCACTCATCCAGAGCGCTGCTTGCCAGCTCCTGCCCAAGGGCATCTGAGGGAGGGAGGGAGGGAGGGAGGGAGGGAGGGAGGGAGGGAGGGAGGGAGGGAGGGAGGGGACATCCCCCAGGTCTGCCACCAGGGGACACTCTCAGCATCACAGTCCGTGTGTACGTACACTATTGTGCATACAGGCTGTGTGTAACACGCAGACAGGCTTCCCCCACTTATCTGACATGTTGGGGCCTGGAGCACTGTCAGAAAGTGGAATCAGTTCAAAAGTGTGTAGAGCGCAAGGGGGAATTACAGAGACTTGCTTGGCACAGACCACACACACACACACACGCACGTGCTGCTTGCAAAGTCTCTCCGTTGGCTTGGTGCCCCTGGTCCCCTCTCTCAGCCTGCTTTGCAGGCAGCATATGTGAGTGTGCCCAAGCAAGCCTCTGTAGGCAAGGAGAGCGGGTGCAAAGGAAGACCCCTCGTCAAATTAACAGAGCAAGTCTCTAATTTAAAAATGCCAAAAGCGAGTGATGCCTCTATGCGATAGCACGTAGTGTCAGCATCCCAGGCCCAGGTTACCAGAGAACCACATTCGCCCATAGGAAGCTGCCCTTGTTCTGAGATTATTCCCGGAGGCAAGCCCTTCTCTCCACGCCACCCTCTGCCTGGCTCTGGAACTCAGACTAAGAGACAGGAAGGGCAAATCCCCCCACTCCCCGAGCATATCTGCCCCTGCTGTCTGGTCTGTAAGGGCAGAGATGGGGGGCAGAGCAGGTGGGAGGCCCTCCTCGCTGGCAGCCCCAGGGCAATGCCCCTCCCTGCCCCGTGCTAGCTGTGCCCTGAAAGGCAAAGAGAGGGAGCAGCCCATCTCCTCCTCTTTGCACCACTGCTCTCCTCGCTTGCATCCAAATGGTTCCTGTCTCCCGGCCCTCCAGAAGAGAGGAGCCCATGGAGGGGAAAGAAAGGGTGGGGAGGCTGCACGGGGAGCCCCAGACTTCCCTCTCCCCACCCCGAGAGAGGCAGGCGGGCAACCTGTAGAGGCGCCAGCGGTCCTTCAGCAGGAGATTCCTGACGTCCTTGATCTTGGCAACCTCCTCGTTGGCCATGGTGTCCCTCTCCTTCAAGCACGACAGCAGCCAGTTCTGGCGGGTGCTACGAGAGGAGGAAGAAGAAGAAGAAGAAGAAGAAGAAGAAGAAGAAGAAGAAGAAGAAGAAGAAGAAGAAGAAGAAGAAGAAGAAGAAGAAGAACTGGGAATGATGTGACACGGCCATCTTTAAACATCTCAAGGGCTGCCAGGGGGAAAGACGAAGCTGCTCCAGGGACCAGAACATGCACCAAGGGATTCATGTTAGAAGGAAAGAGAGTCCAGGAAAACATGGGGAAGACTGTCGGAGTCTTTCCAGAGTGGAAGAGGCCACCTTGGACGGTGAATTGGAACCCCTTCAAGAGAGGCTGGGTGGCCACCTTTTGGGGTGCTTGAGTTGTGGGTTCCCGTGTGGCATTAGAGGCTGGACTCAGTGGCCCCCGTGGCCCCTCCCAGCTCTAGGATTCTATGAGACTATGAACTCCAAGGGCTTAACTTTCCACCTAACAGCCAAGACTCACCCACCACCTCCGCCTCCCCTTGAAACGCTGCCACCTCTCCCACCCACCCACCCACCCGTGCCAAGGCATAATCACCTCTCCTCCTCAGGCACAATGTAGGCAAACTTCTCCTTGGGCGTTGCTGAGGAACGCCCGTTTTCGTCATCCAGCTCGTCATAATCGTCGTCCAAGAACCGCTCGTCCCTGTGACTCTGGAAAAACTCTGCGTTGTCAAACTGGGAGGGGAGGCCAGCTGTGGGAACCATGGAGCACAATGACCAACACGCACGAAGCGGGAGGCAGCACTCACATCCACTGAGCTCATCTGGAGCGGCCCAGGAGGAAGGGATCGGGGCCTCCGTTTGCCCAGGCTTGGGAAACCTCATCCTCTGGGACCTCCCTTCTGCCAGGGAGTCTGAGTTTTTGCAGCCCGAGTTTTTTAAAGTAACAGCCAGGATCCAACACTTGTGCAGCACAAATATACCCCACACAGGGCTTTATCACACAAGGCAGGCAAAGCACAGTTACAGCAGGATAACAGCATCTTCAGCTGGTCCTCCTGGCCCACGATGCCTTGCCTCTTCTGTTGTTCTCTCGGCATTTCCAAATGACCTCCTTTGTAAAAGAAATGCTTTCCAAATGGTCTCCCACCAGGAGAACAACAGAAGAGGAATGAGGTCATGTGATTAGTCCCGGCCAAAGACACTATTATCCTGCTGCAATTGTGATTTACCTGCTTTGTGTGATAAAGTGACATGATAGTTGTGCTGCCCTCCCGCTCCTGCTGAGTGCTGTCCCTCTGCAACTGAATGGGTCCTTGCCCATGTGTCTCTGCTGACTGTCCCTTTGTGCAATGGGGAATAACGATGCTCAGGGGCTGTGCCCACCACCCCAGTGGATCAGGGGGTGCACCAAAAGGCCAGACAAATAGTTATGCACCATCTAAGAATACCGGCACGGCGACAGCACACACACAACCCTTCTTTTGCAATTGTGAACTGAATACGGATGTTACTCAGCGGCCCCCAAAACACAACTTCCTGTGACATAAACTACTAACTGGTCTCCATCCACCCTGCTTTCCCCTCGGCCCTTTTCCTGCCAGTGTTTTCCCCTGCTTAGGATCATTGGGGGGTGGCTTTTGGGCTCACCTGACCTTTGGGATTAGGTAGCGATGGCTCCCTTTCATTTCTTCCCTTTTCTTCCCCCGGCATCAGGCAGTGTGCTGTGCTTTCCCCTTTTTGTGTTCTTTTCCTGCCAGGAGTGTCACTAGGGTTGGCGTCGCCCAGCTCTGAGGGGGCAACGTGCTGCAGTCTGCTCCCCCAGTGACACCACTGTTGCTGCAGACCCTGGCATTTTCACCTCGTTCTCTGTGCATTTGCAGACATTTAAGGGGCTAAGCCCCTTTGCTCCTTTCCTTGGGATCTTTCTTTTAATGCGGAAGAACCGGGATAAGGGGCGTAGCCAAGTGGAGCTTGGGAAGCAGGATTTTTCTGCCGCGTATCAACACTGTGCAACCAACTGTGTTACCTGCCAGCGTCCTACTTCTCAACCTGGTTGGCCTCAGGTGGGCCGTGAAAGGGGGAGGGCCTTCCACAAGCGGTGGTCTTGACTGCTGGGCTGGCATGGATAAAGACAGAGAGAGAGAGAGAGAGACCAAGAGACCAACCCTGGGTGACCGTTACCTTCTGCTCTCCTGCCCGGCCTCCTCCTCCTGCCGCTGTGGTCCTGCCGCCTTGGGGGCTGCCCCCTGTTCTCCTGTGGGGGGCAGACCTTCAGCCACTGCATCATCCTGCCCTGGAAGAGGGGCTCCAGTGAGAAGCTTTCGGCATCACACCTCCAGGTTGCCCTTGGGGAGAAGAGGGTCCAGGCCAGCCCCGCACTCACCCAAGGAAGCATAAATGGGTGTGCATGCATGTAGGGGGTGGGCCTGGCCGGAGGCAGCCAATCACGGCTCAGGGAAGGCTGTGAAGGCCGGCCGGCGGTGAGGAGGAAATGTCACAAAACCTGAGGCTTGTCTCCTCTGCCAGAAGGCACAGAGAGAGGGCGCAGATCTCGGAGAGAGAGGGACGGAGAGCCAGACAGAGGGAAGGACTGCTTTTGGGGAGCTGGAAATGATTTAGCAGTGCAGTTATTTTCTTGGGACTTAATAAACATCCACTTGTTTGCTTGTACCACTGTTTCTACTTGTTTATACTAAATTTGGTGGAGGGTCTGGTTATGCTTACTACAGCAAACCCACCACAGACACTGGTCCACAGTAGGGGGTCACCTGGAGACCAAAGTCCCCAATTCTTGGAGGGATTAAGGGAGAGGGGCTAAGGGCAAGGGGGGGTGACAGGAGCCCAGCCTGGCAGGGGATCCCTCACAGGGCGGGGGGCTCCCTTCGTCCTTACCTCGGGGATCCACAGGTGGTCATTGGCAATCTCCGGCTGCAGCTCCCGCTCGGTCAGCACCCCCTTCCGGAGCAGCTGCAGCACCTCCGTGGAGTAGGCGATGTGCTCCTTCTCCTGCCGCAGGACCTGCAGCTTCTGCATGGGGGAGCCATGGGGGGAGACTGTGGCTCAGCGGCGCCAAAATGCACACGCGCCGGCCGGCCCCTCCCGAAACTGCAAACCCCAGGATTCCATAGGAGGTTGAAAGTGGAATCATCGCGCTATAACAGACTCATGCGGAAATGGCCTGTGAGCAGAACAACTTCCCCAGTGCAAGCAAAAAGTGCACCCCGGGGCCCCATTTTGCTTTCCTCCATGCCACCTCCTTCCAGGCTGGTGCAGCCTGAGGCTGGCCAATGCTGCCCAGGACCCTCCCTCCTTCCCACCCCCCCACCCCCACCCCAGAGGAGACCACCGCCTGTGGCTATTTTACCCATCCAAACTGCTGCCTGTCGCTGCTCATCAGCAGGTGTGGCAGCTGCCTCTTGCGCAGGTTCCTCAAGGAGCAGGCTCTGGTCACCTTCTCGCTTTTGCTCCTGCCTCCGATACGCACCACCCCGGTGGGCAGGAAATCCAGGATCCCTGGAAGGGGACAGGGGAGCAGAGGAACAAGGGAGGAGAACCGTAGACTTTGGGCTTTATCTCACGAGGCTCCAGGGGGAGACCGTTTGGAAAGTCATTAGCGGACTTTTCGTGCTTGTAAAGAAAAGCTTTCCGAACGGTCTCCCACTGGGAGAGCAACAGAAGAGGCACAGCGCCACGGGAGGAGTCCCAGCCAGCGATGCTCTTATCCTGCTGCAATGGCCATTTGCCTGCCTTGTGTGATAAAGCCCTTTGGGGGCATTCTGGGTGCAAACATAACGTCCAGCTGGAGCAGAGGAGGACTTAATAGAATCCGCTTTCCTTCGGCATCACTGCTGAGCAACCCTGGGAACGGTACCTCCACGAGCTTCACTGTGCACCAGCAGGACTCTGGCCCCAGTGTTTTAAGACAGAATCAGTGGGTCCTTGGACTGGCAGGGGTTCCCCCGGGCCACCGTGGTCCAGCCTCCTGCCCTGCAGGAACACACAGATCACAGTCTCCTGTAAGATGCCCATCCCACTTGTAGAAAAGTTGTAAAGCGAGACCGCACGGCCACCTCTGAGGGCTGCTTCTGGGGTGGATTTCCTGAATCCACCACAGGGTTCTCCCAAGGGGCATCTAGTCCAACCCTCTCAGGTCCCCAACACCTCTTGGATCTCCATGGTTCTCCGTTAAGACATTGTGGCCCAAATCCTGCAGGTGCATTACGAGGCTCCTGATGGCACTTCTTCCAGCGCTGCTCAGCAGCGATGCCGAGGAAAGCTGGCCTAGCCCAAGGTCCTGCAGGTTAGCCTTCACTAGAGTAGACCCGCAGACTCCATGGGATTTACATAAATGATGGCTCACAATTCATCAGTTGATTCTGTGACCTAAATGGCATCAGTTGCACTCGACTAGAGTGGAGCCATTGGCTCATCCACTGAATGGTGAGGCCATGTGTGAGTAAATCGCACTGATTCAATAGGTCTACTCAAGTTGGAACTAACAATCGGGTCTCCTAGTGCTCCTACTCTTGTGGACAGCAGCCGGGAGGGAGCAGAGCGCTTGCAGCTTTCCTTCCCCACACCTGCCCCAAGGGCCATGTGCAAGGGGGGCACACAAGGGCAGCTGCCCCCACAGGGCTGGCTCCAGGCTTAGTTGCCCCCCTGTCCCATTGAGTCCAATAGGCAGAAAGTCAAGCCAAGAGCCCAGTTTTTCTCCTCTGATATCAACAGGGCCTTCGACCCCCCCCAACCCGATGGGTCTCTTTTTTTGTGATGGCTGCTGCCTTCCTTGGATCCATGGCTGGAATGCTGTTATAGTCCTACTTGTATGTAAGTTCCCTTACAGGGGCAGTTGGACATTTTTGCCCGAAGCAGAATGTCTGCAAGCGCTACAAGGCTGCAGGATTGGAGCGGTGCACGCCCTGCTCTTCTGCCTGATAAACATCACTTGTTGCACGTGCAGGGGCGCACGGCGCATTGGCTGGTTCACTAGTGAGAGGGTGTTGTGCAACCACCCTGGAACTCCCAGAGCATAAAGTTGTGTTCTTTCTCTCCTCGACACAGGATCTCAGCCATGAGATGCCGGTTCCCTTTCCAGATATAAAAGAGTCTGCCTTTCAAAGACATCCAAAGGCCAACCGCAGATCTTGGGGTTCAAAGGGGTCACCTAAGAAATGACGCCCCCCCCAAGCCAGTGCCCTGCACTTACCTTCAAGAAACTGGTCCAGTGCGTGGTTTGTGTAACAGACCACCAGGCAGGGGGTATTACCCTTGTTCCAGAGGACCTTGTTGTCTAACAAGATCTTCAAAATTTTCAGCCCGATGAAGGTCTTCCCTGGAAGGGAACCAGAAATCTTCATCAGAATCCGTCCTTCGAAAGGCAAGGGGCCTGCCTGTGGATGGCCCCAATCCATGCACCCTCCCTGTTGCGCAAGCAACCTTCCCACAGCCATCCTAAAACTCAGTGTTTGCTGCAACCTTTCTTTGGAAGGACCTTCGCTGTCCTTCATTTTGGCTTCTTATAAGAGAAGCAATCAGTGATGGGAACCAGCTAATCAAGAAGTTAGCAGTTAACTTAAAATTCTTAAAATAAAAACAGATAACTTAATTACATTTTTTGGCTTAATTGATTAACTTGGAATTAAGTTATTAATCAGTTTAATTAATGACTATGATGAAGAACCAACAAGTCAGCTCCAGAATTCAGTTATTCATTAATTCAATGAGAGATTATGCTAAGAGGTCAACAAATTTTACATTTCCCAGCTGGTTCTTTAATTAATTCAAACGGCTCTGGGAATCTTTGTTCGCTTTTGGTTCATGGCTGGAGTACGACAGTTTCCTTAATTTGAAGGTTAAAAGATTTTAAGCCAACAAGAAGTAAGGGAAGCTCGGAGTGGGGAGCTGGCTTTCTTTGCCCTGCAGGCTCTGTGCTGGAGACCCCCAAGGGACCCCCATCTCCCCAAGAGACCGGGCGGCGAAGCTCTCTCCTCCAGACTCAGGTGGACACCAGCAAGCTGAAGGAAGCAGGAGGCGAAGCCGATGGGATTACAAGGAAGGGGGGAGAGGAAAGCCAGGGAAGGGTTCTGGGTGGGGTGGGTGAGAAATGGGGTCCGCAGAGATTCCTGCAGCTCTTTCCCTGCAGCCCTGGTGGCGCAGTGGTTAAATGCTAGTACTGCAACCACAAGGTTGTGAGTTCAATCCTGCCTGGCTCCAGGGTTGACTCAGCCTTCCATCCTTCCGCAGGTCGGTAAAATGAGTACCCAGCTTGTTGGGGGCAATTAGCTAAAATACATTGTAAACCACTTAGATAACACTCAGTTGATAAGCGGTATAGAAGTAAATGCTATATAAATGCTATATTTCCTTCTTTCCAAAATTTAAAACAGGGACACGGGGGAAAGGGATTGAATAAAGTCACTGACAGCATTTCTTGGTTTCAGCCTGATGAGGGCCTTAGCACAAGCTTTTGACTGAAACATAAATGGCAAGTAAACAGAAATATAATAATTTTCTGACATCTAGTGTAAATTTAATTGATTTAGATTTTTAGCTTGTAAGCAATTAACTGAATGCATGAACCACCTTCTATTAACTTTCCTGTCTCTAAAAGTCTTTGCCTTTGCATTTGACCTCCTCTTTACCTCTGTGATCTCCTCACCTGTCCCAGGTGGGCCCTGGATCAGCACGAACTCGGTGCTCAGGGCCACCCGGATGGCCGTGATCTGGGATTCGTCCAGGTGGGGGAAGGTCTCTGGCGTCCAGAGCTGGGGGCAAAGGGACTCACGGCCGTCAGGTCCACCAGTGGCACCTCCGCCTGTGGCCGGACGAGAGACAACCAGGCTCCATTAAGACAGTCGCTTGCTGATTATTCTTATTGCTTTAAATCGTTTAAACCATTTTGCATTGCTTAAATTGTATGCTGCACTGAGATCCCATGACATGGTATGGAATGTAAATATTTTAATGACCAAATTAGCCACTCGAGGCCTCCCCCGGGCCCTGATCCCACGGAGGGAAAAGCTGCGGCTGGGAACGGCCAACAGAGAATTCCCCCACAGAAGTTACAAGTTACCCTGCCTGCCCTCCATGCCGGAGGTAGAAGGGATTGACTCCAGGGAGGGAGGCTGCAGGGAAGGAGTCACAAGGGGGGGGCAGTCAAGGGACGCCTGGGGAGCCCCAGACCAAGAACTTCCCTGGGAGCATCGCCTGTAACGCCGGCCAGCCCCATTCTGCTTTGAATCAGGCAGAAGCGGCCCCCTTCCCCAGCTGCCCCTGCCCCAAGGCTGGGTGGGGTGGGTGAGAACGAGCAACTCCTAAGAATCCTTGAGCCCTAGATCTGGAAGAGACCCCAAGGGCCATCCAGTCTGGCCCCCTTCAAGTCAAATAGGAAGGCACAATCCAAGCCCTCCCATTGACAGAGAGCCATCCAACCTCTCCTCCAAAGAAGGAGGAGACTCCACCATACTCCCAAGCAGTGTGTTCCACTGTCGGACTGCTCTTATTGTCAGAAGTTCTGCCTAGTGTTTAGAGGGAATCCCTTTTCCTGGTGCTTGAAGCCATTGCTCCATGTCCTAGTCTCTGGGGCAGCAGGAAACAGGCTTGCTCCATCTTCCCTATGACATCCCTTCAAATACTTAGACACGGCTCTCATCTCCCCTCTTCACCTCCTTTTCTCCAGACTGAACATCCCCAGCTTCCTAAGCCATTCCTCAGAGGGCTTCACGGTTTCCAAGCCTTTCACCATTTTGGTCACCCTGCTCTGGACACTTTCCAGTTTGTCAGTATCCTTCCTGAACTGGACACAGGCTTATTCCAGGTGGGGTCTGAGCAAAGCAGGGGGAAGGTGGGAAAGGGTCCTCTACCCCTCCCCAGCCTGAGGAGTGACCCCGAGTCCTGTTCTCTTCCGGAACTGAGTGTACGCCTCTCCCTTCCCGAGAGTCCTTTCCATGCCAAACACTGGCACTCGTTGCTGCAATGAGGTCCGTTTTATTGGGTGCTATTGGGGGCAGCCTCCCAGCCCTTCTGCTGCTGGGGTTCAGCCTCCCCTCACAGCCAAAGGTAGAACTGGGCCCCCCAACAAGTTCTCCCCAGGTGTTCCCCTTTTCTGACTGGCAGTGAAATTAAATCCCCCTCTCTGTCCTGAACATATGGAGAGCCCTTGGGCTGAGGTGCCGAGGCTGATGAAAGATGCAATCCCCAGGCTTAGCTAGTGCAGAACCAGAAAGAAAACCAAAGTCTGCAAGCACAACCCATCTGCCCCGCCACAGCTATGAGAACTGCGCAGGCAGGAGAGCCACAAGGGAAAATTCACTCCCTCGATCCGTTCCCAGAAGGCACGTCTTTTCCCAACTCAAAGTGCAAAGCAAATGCAAACACTATCAGACAAGGTCACTGCTACAGACCAGCTCCTTCTATGCCACTGGACAGCAGTCATCCACAATGCTAACACCAGGGACTCCAAAACCCATCTTTCGGGTGGCAGAGGCTCTACCCCTCACACCTTTGTGCCATAGCCCCCCCTGCAAGTTCTCCACGGCCACAGTTGGTCCCTCGCACCCGGTTCCTTGAGCGGAGTCCTCTTGGGGCGACAGCCTGACAGAGGGCTTTGCCGCCCTTGGAATGGGGCCGTAGAAAACTTTATGGCCTTGAGTGTTACCTTGAGCACTCATCATTCCTGGCACCACAGTTGTTTTCTCTTCCTAGAGGCCCCGAATCTCCATGGGTAGGTCTTGATATTTCATAATTTTTTCCACCCTTTTCCCTGCCAGAATTCCTGCTGGGTTGTCTGTTTTGTGTGCCTTCAAATTGTTTCCAGCCTATGATGACCCTTCCCTGGGCTTTTGACAAGATTCATTCAGAGGGGGTTGCCTTTGCCTTCCTCTGAGGCTGAGACAGTGTGACTCACTCAAGGTCACCCAGTGGTTTTCCATGGCTGAGCGAGGATTCGAAGCCTGGACTCCCAAGACTCAGACCACTACTCCACGCTGGCTCTCCGCTGGTTGCAAAACCAGCAGGCCTTGCTCATCACTGCCTGGCCTTGCAGACAACAAAATGAGTCACTTTCCTGCCAGGCACCAGGACGCAGCCAATGCCCCCGAGGCTGGGCGGGACAGGGACGGAGGGGCCTTCTGCCCAAAGGACTGCTTTGTGCACAGTTGGCTCAACAGACATGACTATTTTCCACTGGCTGCCACAGCAGCAGCAGCGCGGGAGGCTCCTGGAGACCATCCAGACTGTTGGCTCTCAAAGTTTGCTCTCCCAGATGTTTTGGGCTTCCCTCGGGCACCTCTGGCCATTCTCCATGCTGACTGGGACTCCTGGGAACTTGGCCATTTCCGCACTAGAGTGTTATAGTGCTATGATTCCACTTTCAACATCCTATGGAATCCTGGGGTTTGCAGTTCCGGGAGAGGCCGGCCGGCCCCTCCCGGAACTGCAAACCCCAGGATTCCATAGGATGTTGAAAGTGGAATCATAGTGCCGAAATGGCCCAAATCCTGAGCCTTCCTGATCAGGTCGGGGCCCCTCTGCTCAGAGAAACTGGGGTGGGGGAGAGAAAAATATGGGACAGGCACCTTCTTGTAACCTCATTTTGAAAACAAGGTTGTACCTGAAGCTCCCCTCCTTCCCTCCCGGTGCCAGCCCGCGTTCATCCTTCATGGACTAGGCGGGAGAAGGAAGAGGTGTTGAGCCTCACCTCTCGCCAAAAGCAAAGATGACTCAACGGAGGCTGTCTTACTTTGGACACACCGTGCGATGACGTGTGACCCATTAGAAAAGGTGATAATGCTCGGTAAAGGGGAAGACAGGAGGAGAAGAGGGAGGCCCCCATTACAGGTGGACGGACCCAACCAAGGAGGCCACGGCCGCTGCCCCGAGTCTGCAAGACCTGAGCTGGGCAACTGATGACCGGGACTCTTGGACGTCTCTCGTTTAAAGGAATGTCCTAAACCGAAACCAACCTGATGGCAGCTCATGACGCCAACAGGAGGAGGTGTGCAGCCAATGGCTGGCACCTAACAACCCACCCTAATCAGGGGGAACAGGAGTGGGACAGGCCTTTGACAGCACTGTGCCCCCAAGTGAGTGGTGTGGTTGGCTCCCCCCCATGGAGGGGCTCTTGGGGTACCCTGCGTGCCTACCTGAAGGATGTCCCGCTGCCCCCTCCAGCTGAAGCAATGTTAGTGGCAGCAAAAGCAACGGCAATGGCAAGTTTGTCCCTTGGGGGACGCAGAGAACTGAGGTCAAAGGTCACCAGTCCCACCCCTTCCTCCTCCAGATATGCGGGCCAGTAGATGTCCTGGCTGCACTTCACCAGGTACTTCCTGAAGGGCAGAGAGGCGGTGTCCATCTCCTGCAGCCCCTCCAGCACGTGCCGGTAGGACTCGAAGAAGGCGGGCGACTCCACCATGGTGAACGTGGTCCGGCCCAGGAGCCGGAGGAGCTTGGTGTGGCTCTGCCTGATGTTCAGCCACACGGCCCCCTGGAGGACCTCCTTCCTCTGGGACCCCACCACCGTCCCAAAGAGAACGTGGTTGCAGTCGTTGGAGATGAGGCACACCAGGGAGCCGCTCAGGAGACGCTTCAGGAAAGAGTTCCGCTTGCCGAGGAAAACGGCCAGGACGGTCACGCCGGCTGGGGAGGTGCCCATGTTGGCCAGCTGGACGTTCCGGTAGAGCCGCAGCTCACTGGCTGGCCTCTGTGAGTCCGAGAAGAGGCTCCGGAGGGTGAACTGTGAGGAGATCCCATCCCGCAGGGGCTTGACCAGGTCCTCCCGCAAAAGGCGGAAGTGGGTGTCGAGGTACCGCTTGCTGCTCTTGTACCTGCCGGACACGATGTTGGGTTTCAGCCCCCCAATGGGCTCCAGGAATATGTCCTCTGGAGTGGGGAAGACAGGGATGAGGTGGAAGTCGTCCTGGCTTGCTGGGGACACCAGGCTGCCCCTGGCATTGCCGCCGGACTCGCCCGTCTGCAGGAAGGCCACGTCCAGCAGCCCCCTGGTGTCCCGCAGCTGCTTCTGGGTGATCCACGTGAAGTGGAAGCCACGGCTCTGCAGCCTCTGGACTGTGGCACAGAGGAGATCCAGAGGGTAACAGAGCAAAGTGCACGCTTGGTCGGGGGCTGCCTCGAGCAAGTGGTGGAGGGCGGCCACCGTGTCCCCCACCACCTCCTGTGAGATCTGCCCGTCCGGGCAACGGAAGATCTCCAAGTTAGCCATGAAGCTCAGCAGACTGTGGAGCACAAAGGCCGGGGTCAGGACAAGGTCCAGCACAGACTGGACCTCTTGGGGCTCCATGGGCTCCTCCAGCAGCCGCCTGACCACGCGCAGCAGGGTGTACACTTTCCCGGGGCTGAGTTCGGGGCTGCCCAGTGCTCTTGCCAGCTGGGAGTTGTGGGTCTGGAAGAAGGACAACAACTGCCTCGGACCACGGTCGGAGAACCTCTCCAAGGTCATGATAATGTCCCCCGGACTCTCTGATCTCCTGGGGGGCCCGGGTTCGGGAGACAGCCTGGGGACTTTGCATGGCGACAGTGGGGGTGAGCAGGATCCTCTGGCTGGGAAACTGCCCCAGAGCCTCTTTCGGGCCCCAGACATCCTTCAGTGCAGGGCAGGTGGGAGGTCAGCCTCAAGGCCTGGAGGGGAGAGACATGGAGAATATCTGTTAATATTTACACCCTTAGTGGGAAAAGGGGAGTCTCTCTACGCCATCTGTCAAAGCGAGTACTTGGATTTGTGTCTTCGTGCATGGCTGAATGGGGCTGGGCTGGGTGGCCTCTGGGGTCCCTTCCAACCCTTCTAGGATTCCTGGATTCCTCACTCAAGACAGTCGGCTACAGATAAGGAAAACAGCTATGAGATCATTTCACACTTTAGGACTTCGGGGGAAAACCTCGTGCATGTGCTGGTTCTGTTTCAGAAAGTGTTTTTGCCAGGCATTCCTGTGCAAAAATATTGCTTTGAGGCCTAAAATATGTTCCCTGCCCCAAGAACATGGCTGGAATCCTGGTGGTGACTTCAGGGTTTATCACACGAGGCAGGTAAATTGGAATTACAGTGGGATAATAGCAATTTTGGCTGGGACTTAACGCATCATGTCATTCCTCTTCTGTTGTTCTCCTGGTGGGAAACCGTTTCTTTTGCAAACAAGAAGAATTCCTTTATCGCCTCCTTCACGAGAGAAGCACTTTCCAAGTGGTCTCCTCCCACCAGGAGAACAACAGCAGAGGAAAGACGGCGTGAGATGAGTCCCAGGCAAAGACGCTACTGTCCTGCCGCAGTTGCAACCTGCCTGTTTTATGTTATAAAGCCCTTGGATACATGGATGTTTCCACAGGGAACTGCTTGGACATTTTTGTCCGGTGAGGAGCAGAAATGTTCAGTTCATGGTTCCAGGAGCAGCGCGGCGCATGGAGTGCCATTGCACTTGGAGCGTTCACGTGGACGCTCCTTCGGTTGTGCACTGGGGTGCAGAACTTCATAGCTGCCTAACAAGGCGATGCTGCGCAACCCCCACGTCACTCCATGGGCGTGCCATTACACACCACCTCTTTGTTGCAAGATCTGGGCCACATTTTCTGGGCAGGAGAATCCCATGTACTCGTCTTCAGACAAAAACTCCTGAACGAAGTGCCAAAGTACCAACGGTGCCTGAGACTGGAACAGAACCCCAGGTGCTGCCATGTGCCTCAGTGAACAAACCCTGCATCTCCCTCGCCATGACTTTTCCAACAGGAAATCTGGTACCAGAGGAAGAGGCAGCACGGAAAGAACAGGGATCGGTTCCTCCCCCACAAAAAAGGACAGCAAACTTTTTAATTCAAAAGAAGTGTAGAAAACAGCAATTAATGATAATCATAGAATGATAGAGTTGGAAGAGACCCCAGGGGCCATCCAGTCCAACCCCCTTCGGCCATGCAGGAACACCCTCAAAGCTCTCCCTTGGACAGATGGCCATCCAGCCTCTGCTTAAAAACCTCCAAAGAAGGAGACTCCACTACACTCCGAGGCATCATAGAATCATAGAAATGTAGAGTTGGAGGAGACCCCAGGGGCCATCCATTCCAACCCCCTTCTGCTATGCAAGAACCCACATCAAAGCCCTCCCTTGGACAGATGGCCCTCCAGCCTCTGCTTAAGAACCTCCAAAGAAGGAGGAGACTCCACCACGCTCCATGGAGGCAGCAGCAGATCCCACTGCTGAACAGCTCTGACCATCAGGAAGTTCTTCCTGAGGTTCAGGTGGAATCTCCTTTCCTGCAGCTTGAATCCATTGCTCCTTGTCCTGGTCTCTGGAGCAGCAGAAAACAAGCCCACTCCTTCCTCTACGTGGCATCCCTTCAGATATTTAAACATGGCTCTCATGTCCCCTCTTAACCTCCTCTTCTGCAGACTAAACATACCCAGCTCTCTAAGTCTGTCCTCATAGGGCTTCATGGCTTCCAGGCCCCTCACCATTTTGGTCGCCCTCCTCTGGACTTGCTCCAGCTTGTCAATATCCTTCTTGAATTGGGGTGCCCAGAACTGGACACAGGATTCAAGATGGGGTCTAACCAAAGCAGAGTAGAGCGGTACCAGTACCTCCCTCGATCTAGACACCAGACTCCTATTGATGCAGCCGAGAATTGCATTGGCTTTCTTGGCTGCCGCATCACACTGCTGGCTCATCTTCAGCTTGTGGTCTATGAAGACTCCTAGATCCCTCTCACATGTACTGCTATCCAGCCACGTGTCCCCCATCCTATATTTCTGCAGTCCATTATTTCTGCCTAAGTGTAGGACCTTACACTCCTCTCTGTTCAAATTCATTCTGTTAGCCTTGGCCCAGCTCTCCAATCTGTCCTGGTCATTTTGGATTCTGATCCTGTCCTCTGCGTATTAGCAACCCCTCCCAATTTGGTGTATCATCTGCAATGATAAGCTAACATATCAAATTACAATCAAAAAAGGAATAATGAAAGGGAATGATTTTGAAGAAATATGGAATATATGTGTGGAAAAAGTCCTAATAAAAGAGACAAGTGTCTCACCTCCACAAAAAGAATCATAATTTTGGGAAGCACAGTAAGCTGAAAGATAATTGGCTCAGGGGACGGGTTCACACACTCTCAGCCCCAGAGAAGTGGGCTTGGACCCAGGCAAGCTTGTGCAAAAATTTTAAACCTTCACCTTAAAGGTGCTGCTGTATTTCTTTTTCTTTTCCTTATTGGCTTCCCAGTGACTTGAGTTCTGGACTGTTAGTGACCCAAATTCTGTTTCAGAATATGGGAGTCCGTGGGGCATCCATTGCTGTCGTTGTTATTCATCACCCCCTTCCCCCCCCCAAGATGGGGCACAAAGTCTGGGGCCACAGAAAAACAGCCTTGGGAAGGGGCGAGTGTGCGCATTTTTGCTCACCCCTTGTCCAGAAAGGGAAACCATGGCAAGACAGAATGATGGGATGGGAGGGGTCCCCAAGGGGTCATCCAGCCTGACCCCTCCCAAATATGCATTTCTAGGGGGAGGGCACCCTTGTCACGAACAGGAAGGGGCGTGTGTGTGCATTTTTGCTCACCCCTGGTCCAGAAAGGGAAACCATGGCAAGACAGAATGATGGGATGGGAGGGGTCCCCAAGGGGTCATCCAGCCTGACCCCCTCCCAAATATGCATTTCTAGGGGGAGGGCACCCTTGTCACGAACAAGACGCGAGTGGGGGGGCTTCCATGAAGAACTGAGATCAGGCAGAGATGGGCACTGGAGTACAACCGCCTATGCCAGCTGGGGAAAATGGGAGTTGTAGTCCCAAAGGGGGAAGCTGTCCAAGCTTTGGAGGGTGGGGGAGAGCGCGGTGCCCCCAGTCCACTCGAGGGAGACGGGGGCCAAATGGACAGGGGACACCATGCACTCCCCACCCTCCTCTTTCTGCAGCCCCCCATCTCCCACCCCCAGACCCCTTGGGGCCCGGGGGTACCTACCCAGCGCCGGGGGTCTGCAGAGGCGTCCTCCTTGCCGGAGCCGGGCGGCCAGGGATCTCCAGCCGGGCGGGCGACGCCTCTCCCGCATCCCTCCGGCGCATCCTCAGACCGCAAACTTTCTTTCGGGGAAACAGAAACTCAGGCGCTCCGCCGGGGAGGAGGATCCGCGCGGTCCTAATGCCCGCCGGTCACCCCTCCTTCTCCCCCCCACATCCCCGGTTGCCCCCCCCCACCGCGGGACCCCCCCCCACATCAGGGCAGCGGCCCCCTCCCCGGACACCAGTCCGGGTGGGAAACAATAATGCAGCAATAACATTAATTATCACCACCTTTATTTACAGCCAGCCTTTGCCCCAAGACTGGGGCCATTTCCGCACGAGTGTGTTATAGCGCGACGATTCCACTTTCAACCTCCACTTTCGACGATTCCACTTTCAACAGTGAGGTAGAGGGTGTTCCTGCATGGCAGAAGGGGGTTGGACTGGATGGCCTCTGGGGTCTCTTCCAACTCTACATTTCTATGATTCTATGATTAGACAGAACCATACCTCAAAGTGAGGTAGAAAAGTCTCCTCTGGACACAGGATTCATCTTGAATACTGTGTCCAGTTCTGGGCACCCCAATTCAAGGAGGACATGGTCAAGCTGGAGCAAGTCCAGAGGAGGGCGACCAAAATGGTGAGGGGCCTGGAAGCCATGAAGCCCTATGAGGATAGACTTAGAGAGCTGGGTATGTTTAGTCTGCAGAAGAGAAGGTTAAGAGGGGACATGATAGATCCATGTTTAAATATTTGAAGGGATGCCACATAGAGGAAGGAGAGGGCTTGTTTTCTGCTGCTCCAGAGACCAGGACAAGGAGCAATGGATTCAAGCTGCAGGACAGGAGATTCCACCTGAACCTCAGGAAGAACTTCCTGACAGTCAGGGCTGTCCAGCAGTGGAATCTGCTGCCTCCATGGAGTGTAGTGGAGTCTCCTTCCTTGGAGGTTTAAGCAGAGGCTTGATGGCCATCTGTCGGGAGGGCTTTGAGGGTGTTCCTGCATGGCAGAAGGGGGTTGGACTGGATGGCCCCTGGGGTCTCCTCCAACTCTACATTTCTATGATTCTATGATTCTATCTCTTCCCCAGCTGTCAGGGGGAAGGGGGAGGAGTCCCGGGGCAAGGGCGCTGCCTGGAAAACCCTGCACATAGGTATTTTCCTCCTCCCTTAGACACAGAATAGAATCATAGAAAGATAGACTCATACAGTTGGAAGAGACCCCAGGGGCCCTCCAGTCCAACCCCCTTCTGCCATGCAGGAAGGCACCATCCAAGCCCTCCCTTGGACAGATGGCCCTCCAGCCTCTCCTTAAAAACCTCCAAAGAAGGAGGAGACCCCACCACACTGAGAGAGCTGGGCATGTTTAGTCTGCAGAAGAGAAGGTTAAGAGGGGACATGATGGCCATGTTTAAATATCTGAAGGGATGTCATGTCAAGGAGGGAGCGGGCTTGTTTTCTGCTGCTCCAGAGACCAGGACAAGGAGCAATGGATTCAAGCTGCAGGAAAGGAGGTTCCACCTGAACCTCAGGAAGAACTTCCTGATGGTCAGGGCTGTCCGGCAGTGGAATCTGCTGCCTCCATGGAGTGTGGTGGAGTCTCCTCCTTCTTTGGAGGCTTTTAAGCAGAGGATGGATGGTCCAAGGGAGGGCTTTGAGGTGGGTTCCTGCATAGCAGGGGGTTGGACTGGATGGCCCCTGGGGTCTCTTCCAGCTCTACATTTCTATGACTCTATGATTAGACAGAACCATAAAAATATACAGCTGAGGCTCAGACTATCTGAAAGACCGCATCTCCCCATCCAAACCTGGCAGAGCTTTAAGACCTGCAGGGGAAGATGGTCTCTGGGTCCCACCACCATCACGGGCCCACCTGGGGAGGACGCGGGAGGCAGGGCCTTCTCAGTGGCTGCTCCCACCCTGTGGAACTCCCTGCCACAGGAGGCTCGACCGGCACCCTCCCTGCTCTCCTTTTGTCAATGGTTTGAATGTTGGACTAAGACTATGGCCACTTCCACACTACACTCTTATAGCGCGATGATTCCCCTTTCAACCTCCTCTGGAATCCTGGAGCCCCCCCGAAACTGCAAACCCCAGGATTCCATAGGAGGTTGAAAGGGGAATCATCGCGCTATAACAGTCGAGTGCGGAAATGGCCTTATTTGGGGTGGAAGGTGGACCCTGGACAGTTCCCGGGCCTTTGGAGGACCTGTCCAGGGTGCTGAACTTCCTCGGGCGGGAGGTGTCCGGCGCCTTGCAGGGTGCACTTAACGTTCGGACTAGAACCCAGAGCGGACGCGCAGCCTCCAGCACGTCCTGACGGGACCCCCGCCCCAGCTGCCCCTCCGCTGGCCGGAGAAAGGCCGGGAGGAGCGCGACCGACTCGGGGGGCAGCGCCGCCCCCCTGCAGGAGCTGACCGAGGCCGGCGCCCCCCCCCGGAGAAGGAGGGGCGGTGGGGGTCAGAGGGCAGCCCCGGTTCTCTTGAGAAGCCCCCCTTTGTTTGCCAGGCCGGGGAGGAGCAGGATTGGCCTTTTTTTTTCTAATGAAAGGGTTCTGTTTCCAACTGGGTTTAATTTTGTTTAATTTTCAGATGGAAATCTAAATTTTCTATACATTTTGAGCTCTGCTGGTTTCAGCTGGTGGGAGTCGCTTTGCATCCCGAACTGGAAAAAAAGGGGCAGGATTTTATTTTCTTAGAACACCAACAATTTTAGAAAGCAGGCCTTGGGAAAGTTCCTTTTTCCAAACGCCACTCCCAGGATCCTGGCCGGGGATTCTGGGAGTTGTTGTCCGAGAGAAAAAAAGGAACTTCCCCAAGAGCTGCTACAATCAACTGGAGTCAGGATGGGCTGCTCCGAGGAGCCCACTATATCGCCGGACAGTTAACGGCGGGTAAACTACACCCCCCATCAGGCCCTGCTGCGGAGCCTCGCTTCCGATTGGCTGGGAGCATCCGGGCGCCTGGCTTGCTCCCGCCCTTTGGCGCCAGGCGCAGCGGCCATTGGCCGAGAGTCTTCCGACCCGGAAGCGAGGCAAACACGTGGAGGCTGCGGGGAGGCCAGGTGGGTAGGCGGGCGGGTGGGGAAGCTTCAAAGGGGCCCCTTGGGGCCGGGGGGGGTTGGTCCTCCCCCAGCCCCATTAAGCCCAGATCCCCAAACGGGCGGCCCTCCCTCCCTCCCCAATGGCTTCGATCTCCCCCCGACGCCGGTGGGCCCGTCTTTCTTTAGGGGGTCTTTCTTCGCCTGCCCGGTGGGGGGGGGCTGCTGCGGGGCCCCCTTCTTTTCGGGGTGCCAGGGGGAACGGGGCCCCCACTCCGCCCGACCTCGACCGGGGGAGACCCAGGGCTTGGCAGCTTTGAGCAGCCCGGTAACCCCCCCCCGAGGTCCCGGGTCCAGTTCTGGGGCCCACCGGTCCTCCCCAGGGGTTTGAAGAAGGGCCCGGGGGGTTCGGAGCCCGGTCCTTCCGTTGCCGGGTCCCATCGGCACCGCGGGGAGGGGGGAGGGAGGGGGCTGCGTCTCTGGGGGGGAGCATCTGCCGCACCCCGGACCACAGTGAAAGCCTGGCCACTTCCGCACTAGCCTGTTATAGCGCTGTGATCCCACTTTCAACCTCCTATAGAATCCTGGGGTTTGCATAGGCCCTGTTTAGGCCCCTCCCTAAAATGCAAACCCCAGGATTCCATAGGAGGTTGAAAGTGGAATCATCGCGCTATAAGAGGCTAGCGCGGAAATGGCCCTTGTGTTCTAGGCTATTTCCGCACAACCCTGTTCTAGTGCCATTATTCCACTTTCAGCCTCCTGTGGAATTCTGGGGTTTGTAGTTTACTGAGGCCGAAGAGCTCTCTGGCTGAGAAGTCTAAAGGCCCCTAAGCCCTAAACTGCAAACCCCAGGATTCCATAGGAGGTTGAAAGTGGAATAATAGCACTATAACAGTGTTGTGTGGAAATGGCCATAGCGTCAGAGTTTGGCGCCGAGGAAGCTCTGGAGCTACACCCGGCTACCCTCAGAAGATGGTCCGCTCTCCTTCCTCGGGGGTTTCTCGAAGCAGACGTTAGAAGGGTTGGAGGGGGAGTTTCCAGTGTGGGTTCTCCCCTGGAAGAAGGGGGTTTCCTAGAATGGTAGAGGTGGGAGAGACCCCCGGGGCCAACCCGTCCAAGCCCCCCTTCTGCCGTGCCTGAAGGCACCAGCCAAGCCCTCCCTTGGACAGATGACCCCCCGGCTTCTTGTTGAAAGCCCTCAGAGAAGGAGGAGGCTCCACCCCGCTCCACTGGGGCAGCGGCAGATTCCCGTGATGATCTTTAGGGGGTCTTCCAGCTTTGCAATTCCATGAAGTGTGTGCTCTTCCAACAAAAACACAGAGTGTGACTGTCCAAAATCCTTGTGGCCAAGATGGTCCGGGGGTGGCTGCTCTTTGGTTGCCTGGACTTTGTTTTGGGAAGAGCTCTCATGGTTCAGATCAGGGCGGAGATGTTGGACTGCAGCTCCCACAATCCCCTCACCATTCGGTTCTGCTTGATAGAGGCTGCTGGGGGTTGCAGGCCAAAAAACACCTGGAGGGCCATAGCTACCCGCCCTTGTTTAAATTGCCCACCCTAGAATCTGTGTCCAGTTCTGGGCACCCCAATTCAAGAAGGACGTGGTCAAGCTGGAGCAAGTCCAGGGGAGGGCGACCAAAATGGTGAGAGGCCTGGAAGCCATGAAGCCCTCTGAGGACAGACTTAGAGAGCTGGGGATGTTTAGTCTGCAGAAGAGAAGGCTAAGAGGGGACAGGATAGCCATGTTTAAGTATTTGAGGAGATGCCATGTAGAGGACGGAGAGGGCTTGTTTTCTGCTGCTCCAGAGACCAGGACAAGGAGCAATGGATTCAAGCTGCAGGAAAGGAGATTCCACCTGAACCTCAGGAAGAACTTCCTGACGGTCAGGGCTGTCCGGCAGTGGAATCTGCTGCCTCCATGGAGTGTAGTGGAGTCTCCTTCCTTGGAGGTTTTTAAGCGGAGGCTGGATGGCCATCTGTCAAAGGGAGGGCTTTGAGGGTGTTCCTGCATGGCAGGGGGTTGGACTGGATGGCCCCTGGGGTCTCTTCCAACTCTACATTTCTATGATTCTGATTCTATGATTCTCCTTGTTTCTTGGTTGCTGTGCCAGCTTGAGTGCCATTTTTGGAGAAAGCGTGGCCCTGAAGGGCCTGAGTTGGTTAAGGCCAAACATTATGGCGCTCTTGGCAGTTTTGAGGCTTCCTAAAATAGGCCAGCTAACAGGGTGCCTTTTCTTAACCCCTCTTGCAGGTCCAGTCCACTCTCCATCAGCCCCCTCCCTCCCCCCAGGATGGATGAGCAACAGATCCAGGAGTTGTTGGAGTTCCTTCGCCCAGAGACCCGTCTGGACTTGAAAGGCCAGGCCACCCAGTACCTTATGGGGCTCACGGGCACCCCAGAGGGCAGGCAGCTGTTGGCCTCCCAGCCAGCCTTTGTGGGGGCCCTTTTGGCACTGACCGGCGACGCTTCCCAGGCCGTGGCCAGAGACGCCTACCTTGCCCTCATCAACCTGGCTACGGAGCCGGCGGCCCGCGGGGCCCTGACGGAAGGGCTGCCCTCCCTCCTGAGCTGCCTGCTGGACCCCGCATTCCCCCTGGCGGACCAGGCCTGCGCGCTGCTCTCCAACTTCTCCCGAGAGGAGGCCTCCTGCCGGCATCTCTGGGCGGCCCTGCAGCGGGAGAAAGCCGAGGGGCTGGCGGGGCTGGTGGACGCCCTCTGCACGGGGGGCTTCAACCCCCAGGCGTCTCTCCACTACCTGGGACCCCTCCTCTCCAACCTCAGCCAGCTCCCCGAAGCCCGCCGTGTCCTTCTGGACCCCTCCAGGCAGGTCAGGGGAGCCAGGAGCATGCAGGGCGGGTGGGCTCTCTTCTCGCGGCCAGCGTGCCCACCTTTAAGCTGTTTCCACCTGGGAGGTTGCTGGCGGAGTCACTGGAGAGCCCACTGGAGGTGTTGGGGTGGGGGGATATAAATATTTTAATATATATAAATAACCTTGGGGGGGATCTGTGTTGCCAGGGGGTGGGGTCAGAGAGACTCTGCCAGGCTGTCCTGGGAAGAGTGATGGTTATTTTCATCATCTGTTTCATTCCATCTCTCTCTCTCTCTGTGGATTCATACATACAAGTGTCCCTTAACAGCTTTTAATTATTATTATTATTATTATTAAAGTAGTAGTAGTAGTAGTAGTAGTAGTAATATGTTTGCAATTTTTTTCAAAAAAATGTATATACCCTTAACAGGATTAGAGATTCCAATAGCAGAGAGGTGTTGCAAAATTACAAGAAAAACTTTAAGTGAGGTTTGCAGCTCTGTCCTTCGATAATGTGAGCAGAGCATCGCTGTTCATAGAATCATAGAATCATAAAATCATAGAAATCTAGAGTTGGAGGAGACCCCAGGGGCCATCCAGTCCAACCCCCTGCCATGCAGGAACTCCCTCAAAGCACTCCCTTGGACAGATGGCCACCCAGCCTCTGCTTAAAAACCTCCAAGGAAGGAGACTCCACCACACTCCACTCCACTCTGCCGGACAGCCCTGACTGTCAGGAAGTTCTTCCTGAGGTTCAAGTGGAACCTCCTTTCCTGCAGCTTGAATCCATGGCTCCTTGTCCTGGTCTCTGGAGCAGCAGAAAACAAGCCCCCTCCTTCCTTTATGTGGCATCCCTTCAAATATTTAAACATGGCTCTCCTGTCCCATCTTCACCTTCTCTTCTGCAGACTAAACATACCCAGCTCTCTCAGTCTATCCTCATAGGGCATGTTTTCCAGGCCTCTCACCATTTTGGTCACCCTCCTCTGGACTTGCTCCAGCTTGTCAATATCCTTCTTGAATTGGGGTGCCCAGAACTGGACACAGTATTCAAGACGGGGTCTAACCAAAGCAGAGTAGAGTGGTACCAGTACCTCCCTCGATCTAGACACCATACTCCTGTTGATGCAGCCGAGAATTGCATTGGCTTTCTTGGCTGCCGCATCACACTGCTGACTCATGTTCAGCTTGTGCTCTATGAAGACTCCTAGATCCCTTTCACACGTACTGCTATCCAGCCACGTGTCCCCCATGGACAACAGTTTGGGCACCTGACGTAAAATTGTAACTTAAGCTGGAATCCATAGCTCTGATCAAATCATTATTATAACATTTTTTCTTCAATATAAATGTATTCACTTAGCCTTCAAATAACCACCATAGCTACTATTAGCTGTTAAAGGGTGTGTACTTTTGTGGGAGACACCCTGCATATATATATATCTCTTTATTTTTTTTTGTATTATTACTTCTATTTATATTTATCAATTATTACATAGTTTTATAACTTTTGCATTACTAGGTTTCAGCTGTGTTTTATTTTAATTTGTCCTAAATGAAATTTAATTTATTTTACTTAAATAAGTAAGTAAACCTGTCCCAGCTTTCTCTGCAAACTGGGAGGCCGGAAGAACTGGGAGAGTGGGGGGTTAGCAGCCGGGAAGGGGTAAACGTCTGCAGGGGGGCGTCGTTGCCAAAAATGAGGCAGAAGAGGGATGGCCGGGGTGGGGAGAGGGTGGGAGCAGGCCACCCCCCGTCTTCCTCTGCTCTTCCTTCCTCTGAGTGCCCCCTCCTCCTTCTTTCTCCCCCCCCAGGTGTGTGGTGCAGAGGCTGCTCCCGTTCACGCAGTACGCGGCGTCGGCCATCCGCCGAGGCGGTGTGGTTGGGACCCTCCGGAATTGCTGCTTTGACTATCGTGAGTGGGCCTCTCTCTGCCCCCCCATGGGGTGGTCTTTCTGCCTTTCTTTAGCCCCACCCTAGAGATGCAGGGAGGGAGGGAGGGGTCTCTTGGGTGGCGGAGTTCTCCTGGGCTTTGGCCTGGGTGGGCCGGGACTCTCTTTGCTCTTGGCAAAGCGTGGATTTCCGCCACCAGCATACTTAACACGGGAGGTCCAGGAGGACAGACGGGTGACCGTGGGGTGGGGGCTTGCCCAGTATTCCTTTCCCAGACAACCAGTGGCCATTGGGGTCAGGGGGCAGAGCAGAACTGAATGCCCAGCAGCCACTGCTTAGCCTGAGAGAGATCGTTGTGCGAGGAGGTGCAAGATTCCTCCTCGGACAAGGTCAGAAGAAGTAGCGCCTCCCAGACGTAAGATTCCTGGTCACGGCAGGGACCCTTTCCTGCAGCGTGTGGGTTCTTTGTGTGGGGCGGGCTGGGACCACCCCACCTCTATGCAGTGGGTCAGCCTGGTCTCCTTTTCTCCTCCCAGGGCACCACGAGTGGCTGCTGAGCGAAGAGGTGGACCTGCTTCCCTTCCTCCTCCTCCCGCTGGCGGGCCCTGAGGAGCTCCCCGAGGACGAGATGGAGAGTGAGTCCCCTCCGTGGCTAATTCTTCCCTGTGGGAGGCCTGGTGCTCGACCGGCCGGCTGCACGGAGGACGGCGGTTTCACTGGGGAGGGGTTGGCTGGCCCCTCAGCCACATGGGCCCTACCTGGGCCGGCCCCCAACTGCAGCGCTGGGCCTTCGAGAGACGTGAGAAATTCAGAGTGCTGCTAATGGCCTTTAAAGCCCTACATGGCTCAGGGGTCCAGGCTGTCTGGCGGGCCGTATCTCCCTGTATGAGCCAGCCCGGACCCTCGGATCATCGGGGGGGGGGCTTCTCTTGGTTCCACCACCATCCTGAGCACAGTTGGTGGGGCCATAAGAGGGGGTCTTCTCGGTGGCGGCCCCTGGACTATGGAACTCCCTTCCAGAACAACCCCCTCCTTGTTCTCCTTCCGTCAGCAGCCTAAAACTTGTTTTATTCCGGCATGCTTTTAAAACAGAATTTTTTCAAGGATCACACTAGGGGGTGCTGTCTTCCTTGTTTTTAAGAGCTTCTTATTTTCTAAATTGCATTTTTATTCTTTACTGTGGTGCAGTTGCTTTAGTACTGTGGATAGGTTAGTTCTGTTTTTAATTATATAGTTTTTTTAAACTGTGAGCCGCTTTGAGCCCCCATCTTGGGGAAGTAGCAGGATGTAGATAAGTATAATAATGCGGGGTCTGGGTCGTCCCTGAATGCCCCCTTCCGTCTTTCCAGAGTTGCCCCTGGACCTGCAGTACTTGCCCCCCGAGAAGGAGCGGGAGCCGGACCCCGACATCCGCAAGATGCTTCTGGAGGCCGTCATGCTGGTGAGCAGGTGTGGGTGTGACTCTTGGGGAAGGTGTACCGGGGCGATTGCTGCGTGTCGCTCCATTTGGACCCAGGGAGGGCATCTGGGACCCCCAGGGTCTCTTTGGAGGAAGCAGCTGCTCACCCAGGCAGTAGAGAGGGAAGGGGGCAGGAAGACATCTTGCACAGAGTCAGACTGGGGGCGGGAGGGGGGCGACAGCGGTCCACGCAGCCCAATTCTGCCAACTCTGACCGGCAGCCATGGGGTTCCCAGCCCCCCCCCCGGAGTCCCTGCCCCTGGGGGTGGGGGTTGCACTCACACCTGCCACCTAAGACCACAGGAGGCTGCCCTGAAACTGAGCCAGGCCCTCGGGCTTTAACCTAGCCCAGTTTTGCCAGCTCTGGCTGCCTGCAGCCGTGTCTCTCCGCCCGGGTTTCAGGCAGGGTCTTGGAGGGGCTGCTGGAGACCTCCTACCCGGGAACCTGTTTGCGCCCTGTGCAGCTTAGACCTGGGTCACTTGGAGGGGTGGAGGTATCTCTCTTTAAGAGCCCATCGGAGCGCTCAGATCGTCCTTCAGGTTTGCCTGGTGAGGACATGGGAGAGGGGGCCTTCTCGGGGGCTGCTCCCAGACTCTGGAACTCCCTCCCTGGAGAAGCCAGCGTGGCCCCATCCCTGCTCTCCTTCTGACAGCAGGTCAAAACATTTCTGTGCCGTCAGGCTTCGTTCTACAAATTAACTAGGTTTGGGCTTTTAATGCTGTGTAATTCTATTTTTAAGGTTGGTGTAGTCTTTTAACTCATTTTAATATTTTAATGCATCATTTTTTAACTTCATACACTGTTTTTTTTAATCTTATATTTATACATTTTTCTCACACCACAAACCCTCTCTTGATGCCCCCCACACCCATGGAAGGAGATGGGCAAAAGAGAGGAAGTATAGGGTCACCATGCTAACCCACTCCCCTTCCCTCTCCTTTCTGGGACCCCGGGGGGTCTTCTCTCCCCTCCGTGTCTTGGCCCCCTTCCCACAGCCAGACGCATGTTTCGATAGTTGGATGGTTCCACTTTTGCAGGGGTCCTGTGCCCTAACCGTAGCTAATGTGCAGGGCTGACTGTGGTTCTAAATTAGCGTTTCAAGCAGGATTGCTTATTGAATCCTTTTTTAAAATTGTTGTGCTTTGAATTGTTTTAGAGGGCTGTGCTGCACGCTGCCTTGTGTAGCATATTGGGAGGTTAAAATAAATTAATCATTGATAGAAATAAATTCATTAAATAAAAAGATCAATACAGTCTGGGGAGCGGAAGACTTCAGACCGTTCGGCAGCCCCCAGTAGCAAGCAACTGATTTTTTTTTCCTGGGTCCCTTGGCAGCTGACAGCCACAAAGCCGGGGCGGCAGCTGGTCTGGGAGAAAGGCACCTATGTCGTCCTGCAGGAGCTGCACAAATGGGAGACGGACCCCGGCGTCCGGGCCGCCTGCGAAAAGCTGATCCAGGTGAGCTGGGCAGGTGGGTGGGCATTTGGGGAGCAACGGAAGAGCTCGGGGCATTTTCTTTGGCTCTGGTTGTCAGTCAGCCCCAGGGAAGTCTGGGAGAGTCCCTCATCCCATGCCTCCCCCCCCATAGAATCACTGAGGCGTCCCCAAAGGCCATCTAGTCCAACCTTACTGCCAAGGCAGGAAACCCACAGCCAATCCCTTGCCCTGACAGGTGGGCCACCTAAATTCTCTTTAAAAGCCTCCAGTGTGTTTTTTAAGCAGGGTGTTCTCAGGGCTTTCTCTGGGGCACTGATTTGCGGGAGGGTGCCGGGGAGGAGAGGGAGCAGCCCCGGTCTCTGGTCAGACGTCCCTGAAATAATGGCCAAAATTTACAGCCATTCTTTGCAATAATCATAGCAGCTGGTTGATTTAAGGCAGGGATGGGGACATTTCAATGGGTCTAGGGGTGGTCAAATTTCTGGCTCTCTGCAGGCTCTGCAGAAAATGCCCCACACCTCCCCCTGCCCCAGAGATGCCCTGAAGTGACTAGAAGTCCCCTTTTGCTTTTGAAAAATTGGCCTTTTTGTTGGGAATAAGAGTTTCCCAGGGTGTCAGCCCTATTGGGAAATTCTATGGAAGCCAAAACTGTATGGATTCAGCTTCCTTTTTAGCAGAGTAGCAGAAAAAGCATGTCTAAATTTGTGTATGGCTTTTCTGATCTCAAACTGACTGAAGACACAAAACAAATGCAGGCAGCTGCAGCTTACAGACTTAGACAGGTTTACTAATGGCTTCTATATTTGCATATGTATTGGGGAGCCTTCATCCTAACTGGCTAATGAATAGTAGTAGCTTCCTTCTTAACTCACCATCTTCTGATGGAGATGCCAAGCATGGTCAGGAGAGGAGGAAGAGGAAGCAAGAAAAATGGAGAAGAGAGAGGTCTCTTTCTTTTATAAGACCCAAGCAACTGTCCTGGGTGACATGATCTGATCACCAAAGGTATTTAGGATCATGCAAACACCAAAGGCATTTATGACCCTGCAATTAAATGACAGAAAGGCAAATGGTGGAGCTTTGGCATGCAAAAGAGAAAGGGAGCCCTACGCTAGCTATGCCCACTTGCTCTAAGAACAAGATGCGGGGAGAGAGAATGCTGGAATTTTCCCAACACTTTTCAGGTGTTAAAGGATGTAGGGAGGCTCCACATCCAGGAGAAGCATTTCACTTTTGAGGTGGTGGGACCAGGAGGAGGGGAGTTGGGGGGCTGCAGGAACAGCCTTGCGGGGAGTTGGTCCTTATCCAGGCCTGGACTGTGGAAAGCAGGAACCCGGGCAGTCAGCCTCGAGAGGGACTGCGGGAGGGTCCAGGCGCACTGACCCTCAGAGGCAAAGGGCCGGTGGAGCTTCTTTCTGCAGAGGAGGGAGCCATGGCTTCCATCCCAGAAGCCAGAACTGTGGGAAGGGGTGTGAGGCCATCAGCTCAGCTGTGCTTTGGGGTGTGTTTGTGGGGAGTGTTCTGGGAATTCTGGCCAGGAAGTTATGGAGTCACAAGCTATGGGAGCATTTGAAGGAGATTCTCAGCATTTGCTCAAGTTACTTCTATCCCTCAGAAACCAGCCCTCTGGGGGAATTTGTGATGCTGTGGGTCCTTCTGGTTTTGTAACTTGATGTGGGTTTCCCCTGTCCCTCCAGCCCTTATTCTGGCCCCAGTCCATAATTCCTCTAGCAAAACAAAAACAAGAAAAACCAGGTTAATTGCCACCTCTCCAAGGAGATTCACCTCTTAAATAGGTCCCTCCTGCACCACTTAATACTTTATTATTTTTTTTCCAAAACCAGAAATGGATGTCTAAGCAACGCCTGGTCTTATTTCGTGTTTCCCCGGGAGTGGGGAAGGGGTGTTTTGGGTGTTAAAACCTTGCAGATGAAAGGGGCAGAAAACTACCTGATTCACCAGAGGGGCCTTGAACTCCATGTTTGTTCCATGGCAGCAGCTGCTGCTTCTGCAGCCTCCAGAGTTTGGGGCTTGAATGGGAGTTACTTGGGGAGGGAGAGTGGGTTTTTTCTTCCTTTTTTAACCCTTCCACTTCCGAGGCTTCGGGTCTGTTTTGCTCCGGCAGGTCTTGATTGGTGATGAGCCCCAGGCTGGGATGGACAACCTGCTGGAGGTGGAGATCCCCGCAGAGGTGGAGGAGCAGCTCCAGCGTCTCGACCGGGAGGAAGAGGAGGAACAGCAGCGGCAGCAAGAGGGAGAGGGCAGCAGTGAGAGACCCCCGCCCTGCCCAGAAGGACTGCGCAGATGAGGGGCAGATGGGCCTGGCGTTGGGATGGTGAAGGGCAGCTGTGCCTCTCCTCGTGGGCTTCAGTGCAGCAAAAGAGCCCTGCCTTTTGTGCCGACTCCCTCAGCTGCAGAGGACGCCTCTTGCACCCTTCTCAGCGAAAATGTATGGAGAACCAGGCCCCCCTTTCCTGCCCACCCTGGAATCACCGCTCCACTCTGCCCGGGGACTTGGTTGTGGCATCTCTCAGGAACAGAAGGGGCAAGGTGGCCGCTGTGCTGGCCCTGCTATGCCCCCAGTAAAGATTTGCCCGAGCAGAAGGGGAGCCCAGTTCATATGTGCAGCTCAGCAACAAGGTGCCCTGCCTGCCACACTCTGCCCTTAAAGGTGCAAGCAGAGGCAGTGCCGTACAGCTGGCAGCTACAGGTTGGCAACTTCTCCCTCCAGCCCTTCTTCTGAGATGGGTTTGTGCTGGCTGCAGTGCTGAGGAGCCACGGTGGAGCGTGCCTCTTGCCCTCACTGTCCCCTACCTCCCTGCTATGCCGTTTTGCTACTCCAGCTGCTTCCTGGGTGATGGTCTGTGCCAGAGCCCTTTCCAGAAGACCTCTCATCCTGGGAGGGAAAGGGACCAGCACTCCTCTTGCTTCCTCCTCCAGTGTTGGGCTGGCACTGGGTGTTCCATGCCTGGTTGCCAGTTCTCCAGATGCTGCCCTCTTACCCAAGCAAGGAGCAGCGCACATCTAATCACTCCTTCTAGGATCAGACTCCAGGGCCCTCGGCTTATGGGGTTTGGCTCTCAAGTGGAAGGGAAGGCAACCTGGTAGCTAGAGGCTACTGTCCCACGCGCACAGCCTGGAATGGTGGGAAGGGATGGATTTGGCCAGGTGTCAGAGCTAAAGAGTGACCCGAGAGAGGGGTGGCAGGGATAGGGGGAACAGGAGGAACAGGAGAAAATTCCCATTGGTTTTGGAGCTGGGCGAGGTTGTAGGAGGCCCGTGAGGTGGCATTCCCAAAGACCATCTAGTCCAGCCTCACCTGGTAATGAAGCAGGACATCCATAACCATTGGTGTGCATGGAAGAACCAATGGAAAATCCACAAGAGCCCAGGTTGAAACAAACCAGTTAGTTCAGAAGCCCTCTACATTGCTTCCCTGCCCTGGCCCGTTTTCTTTTTCCTCCACATCTAAAGCCTCCAGCTTCAGATGAAGGAGAGGCTGCCATCTTCCAAGGGAGTTGGGGTCTACAGCAGGATGCATGCGCGTGTAAAGATCCAGCATTGGGGAGGTGCTCTTGCACTTGTGTCCTGCTTTGGGGCTTCTGGCAAATGCTGGACCAGAGAGGACTTGGGTCTGATCGCATGGAGGGTCCCTGTGATGCCCCAGGAGACAGGGAGGAGGAGATCACCTGGTGCTCTCCAGATGGATGGGGCTATACCTTCCATTAGCCACAGCAAGCAATTCCAGTGATGAGGAATTACGAGAGCCACCCAGGGCCTCTGGAGGGAACCCGTTTGCCTGTCCCTCTTCTAGAAGGCTGGTGAGTCTAAGACGGGTGAATTGGTCAGGTCCCCATTTTTCCAGCCCTGAGTTCCCTTCATCCCGTTTCTGCATCAGTTGGGCTTTTTTTCGCTTAAAGAAGTCCAAATGTGTGTATGCATTTTTGTGCCCATTTCTTCTAAAAAGTATGTTCATACCAAACCTTTCTTCCTATGTGCAGTTTCTGTAAGCAATTTTCTGGATAGTAATTGATTTTTGTATATATTTTTTGGCTAATGCACATCTTTTCATGTGCTCTCAATTGGAGAGCCGTGTCACAGACTTTGGGAAGGTGTGGGTTTCCAAGTCGGACAATGCATTTCTCCTCTATGGATGCTTTGTTGTGACGCAGTATTTTTAAAGGGAGTGCTCCAGGGAGCGCAAGTTGACTACTTGGGGAAGCGGGGTGGGGGGATAAAAGGTTGGGCAATGTCAGCTGTTTTATCAGTTAGGGAGACAGCGGGGGCACCTCTGTGTGCATGTGCGCACGCATCAGAAAAAGTTCCAGAAGTTTGGTGTAGTGGTTTGAGGCTGGTCCCGGAGATCAGGGTTTGATTCCCCCCTTGGCTGTGGAAATCCATTGGATGACTCTGAGAGCGGCCTCAGCAGGCAGGGATGGTGGCAGTGGCAAGAAAATGGGAGAAGTTCTGACAGCAGGGGTCAGGTAAAATGTTTGAGCCCCAAACCCTAGGATAGGGTCGCCATAAGTTGAAGGGGAGAACCGTTACAGTGGAGTGGTTTGAGTGCCAGACTAGGACTTCAGGAGACCGGGGTCTGAATCCCCACTCAGCCCTGGAATCCCAGTGGGTGACCTAGGACGTGTCACATTCTCTCAGCCCCAGAGGAAGTCTGTGGGCAGACCTCTGAACCTAGAAAACTCTAGCATAAGGTTGCCATAATTCATGGAGTCTACATGAAGAGGAGAAGCAGCTTGGTATAGTGTTTTCAGTGTTGGACAAGGACTTCTGGAGACCAGGGTTCAGTCCCCCTCCCTCCTGCTTAGCCACAGAACCCCCCTTGGTGACCATGGGCAAGTTGCCCTCTCTTAGACTCAGAGGAAGGCCGTGGCAAACATTCTGTGAAGAAATCTGGCCACGAGGACCCCCTGATAGGGTCACCGTGAGTTGGAAACGACTTGGAATGCATGCAGCAACATAGCCAGAGTAGCACCTTTCCTTGTGTGAGAATCCACCATGCTTTTTAGAGGGGACCCTGCCATCTGCAACAAGAACAGGAGGAGGAAAGCAAGGGGGTGAGTGTTGTGAACAGTCTCACAAGGTGTATACGCAAAGGTGGTGCCCCAAGGAAGTTGGTAGCGGCAGCTGGGCCCAGGGCTGCCTGGGGGAATAAAGCAGGAGGTGAAGGGCGTTAGCTTCCAGACCTTCAGCCTGCCACAAACAGAGGCTGGGACTCATGAGCCCAAGAAATAACACAGTGTGGCCAAGATGGCCAAAGTGACATGAGCCCGGAGAGCTTGAGCTTCCTGGGAAGGGCGGGGTTCCACCCGGTCCTCTCCTCGCCCTCCACTGAGCTGATTGAGAGCCAAACCCTTTCTGTAATTTGCCTTCAGTTGCTGCAAATTTAGCTCAAAATGGGGAAAGGAGGAGAGAGAAGCTGGGACATTTTAAAGGCAGCTGGAAAAGTGGGATGGCAAGCAATTAATCAGGGCAGTTCCTGCCAAACTGGGAGATTTGGAGAGGGTGCCGTGAATTTCCCCCTGAGCAGCCAAACAGTGTTCCAGGAGGGAGAGCAGATCCCCTTTAGCTGGAAGGCAAAGAGGTCCCCCCAATCCTTTGGTCCCTGCCCCTAGAGGCTGCCCTAGGCCGGACTGACAGACGCGGCAACAACACAAGGGTGTGAGACAGCCACACGGAGCCAGGATACACTGATGTATATATAGAGAAACAGCAGAGAACCGTATGTGTAAGGCAGGTAGAGCAAATAGCAATGCCTGGGGCGGCCCAGCGGGACCCCTCCTCAGTTCCTCGTCTGCAGCAGGTGCCCTGGAGCTGGCAGGGCCAGGTGGGCCGCACACATACACGCCATTCAGCAGGCAGCCCAGGTGGGACTCTGAATAATATTTAATAGTAGTGCTCACTGCTTCCTGTCCTTTGGCACTGTCTTTCCACGAGGGGGATGGGCCTGAGCGAGGGAAGGGACCCCAGCCCCACTGGTGGAGCCACTCTTGAGTCTGAGGTGGGGGGCTGGCGTGTGGGTCATGGGCATGGAGTCATGGTGTAGAGGGAGTGCACTTGCTTGGAGAGGCTGGAAGACCCCCCGCCGCCCAGCACCACCGCCCGGGCCGGCACCTTCTCCCCGAAGCGCTTGCTGGTCACGTAGGCGCTGGCAGAGAAACTCGAGCCGGGCTTGCGGAAGTTGGGGAGGTGGTGGAAGGGCTGCAGGGTGGTCAGCAGGCTGGGCCGGTACATGGCCAGTCTCGGGGGCCGCTCCGTTTTCCGAGGCGAGGGGAGCTGGAGGATGCAGTTGGCCGTCACGGCCTCGGGGCTCTTCTTCTCCACCTTGGCCCGGGTGGGGAAGGCTCCGGTGGCCGAGGCGGCGCGGGGGGTTGTGGCCAACAGCGGTTTGGCTTCCTTGGCTGGGCCCTCGGGGGTCTTGGCTGCACCCTCCAGGTCAGGGAGTTGCGAAGTGGAGCTTCCAGTCTCGCCTGCAAGGGGGACAGAGAGGGGGCATTAGCTCAGAGCCAAGAGGTCACGATCCCACAGGTGGAGTGGTTGAGAACTCATGGGGATAAGGGGAGGGTAGGTGGGGGGCTTTGCCCTTGAATGACTGCCCTCCACAGGTAGCGGATCATGAAAGCACAGTCTGAAGAGTTGGAAGGGACCAAGAGGGCCACCCAGTCCCACCCCATTCTGCCACGCAGGAAGACACAATCCAAGCACTCCTGAGAGGTGGCCCTCCAGCCACTGTTCAAACACTTCTGGGGTTGAAGAGTCCACCATTCTTCTAGGCGGTTCCTTCTCCCCTTGAACAGCTCTCATAGTAAAGAAAAGTTCTTCCTAATGTTTAGGTGGAATCTCCTTTCTTGTTGTTTGAACCCACTGGTTTGTGTTTCAGTCTCTGGAGCAGCAGAAAATAAGCTGGCTCCATCTTCTACATGACATCCCTTCAGATGCCTGTCGTATCACTTCTCCAGAGGCAGGCGCTATTTGCTAGCCACAGACTGCCAAAAGGACGAATCAGCTGGTCTGAGAACAAATCAGACCCGAACTTTTGCTGGCGGCCAAAATGACTAAGCTGAAGCTGTCGTACTTTTGAGGTGACACACCGGGAAAGGGGAGGATACTGAAATGGCTAAGGCCAGGCTATCGTGCTTTGGACATGAGAAGTCACGACTCATTGGAAAGGGCGGCAAGGCTTGGAAAGTGGGAGGCAGGTGGGAGAGAGGAAGACCGCACCACAGGTGGGTGGGATGGGTGCCCCTCAAGGGAGTCACAGTTTCCCTGGGTTTGCAAGACCTGAGCAGGACTGGCACGAACTGTGTCTTCTGGAGGTTTCCCATTTGTAAGGTCTCCAGAGGTCAAAGGGACCGGCATGTGAATCCCCGCTTGGCAGTGGAAACCCAGTGGTTGGCCTTGGGCAAGTCACACTCTCTCCCAGTCTCAGAGGAAGGCCATGGAAAACCTCCTCTGAAGAAATCTTGAAACAAAACAAGAAGACCCTAGGAGAGGGCCGTTATAGGCCAGAGTCCCAGCATATAACAAGAACAACAAATTCCTAAAAGCAGCTAGAGGTCTGAGGAATAGACTAGGGCTCCAGGAGACCACAGTTCAAATCCTTGCCTAGCCATGGAAAACCGATTACGTGAGTCTGGGTAAGTCAGACACACACTCTCAGCCTCAGAGGAAGCCAGGGACAGACAGAAGACAGCCGTGGTGGCACACCTCCTCTGCAGGAATCTGGCCAAGAAAACACTCTGAGAACCAGTACACACGCTCAGCCTTGGAGCAGTGGACCTTCTCCTGGCGGGCATGAGATTGTTCCCCCAACTTCCCTCTCTGGTGTTCCTTCCCTGAAGAGGAGTCGGGGCTCAGGATGGCTCGCTGTGTTCTCTGTACCTTGAGTCACCTGTGATTTGTCCAGGCTCATTTTGCACTCTGGATGGACCCCCATGGAGCTCATCACCCGGTGGAAGATGGCCGATGTTGCCGGCAGCATCCAGCGGTGTGTGGCCACCTGCTGCAACCCCAGGCGGGACGCTGGCTTCAGCTGGAGCAAGCTCTCAATGAGGTTCTGGCATTCTGGAGCAGGGAGAAGAGCAGGGAGATGAACAAGGCAGGTGAGCAGAGGGGAGGGCACAGAAATCCCTGCCCCGCCTGCCTTTTCCAGGCACCTTCTGTTCTGGCAGCTGGAAGTGATCAGCCCTTCCCTCATTCCTGGGCTGTAGCAGGTCAAGGCCCTGCAGAGCCAGGAATGCTCCTAAAGCCCATGGCAGCCACTCGACTTGATGGTTTTTGATTTGGACAGCACCCTCTGTGCAGCTGTGGGTGATGCTGAATGGACCTTGCTTAACATTGTCGCTGGGGAAGCCCCCTTGTGACATCAATGGGGGCCATAGTTTTTCCCTAGGTTTTGCCCTTGGGATCTCCGGGCCTGATCTGGCCACCCTTATCGTTCCTACAAGGCGTGGAACTAAGCAGAGGTCACCAAAATAGAGACAGTGCCTGACCCATCTGGCCAGACGTCTGTTTCTCTCGGAAGCTGTTCTTATGCAGTAAGGAAATCTGTGATGGAGTGGGCTGGATGTTTGGTCATTCTGGTGGGTGGCCAGGCGATTGAATGTGAACTGTATCACCCCTGATGGAATTGCAAAGGTGTGCGTAAACACTGGGCCAGCTGAGGTGAAGGACGGAGAAGGAGGCAGAGTCCTTGGGTGCTCGTGACTGCATTGCTTTATGTATCTCCCTTGTTTCCAGTGTCAGCTCTGCAGGCACAGCCTCTTGGGGGGCCCAGACTTCTTCTGTTGCCCTGGGGGCCATCCCTGAGGCTTCTTGTGTTTGCTTCCTAATTTTAGCTCCCCTTGAAGGTCTCAGCCCACAGAACACCTCTGTCAAAGGGGAGGCAATGGGAAGGTGCTGCCCATGTATCTGCCCTCAAAACCAAATGGAGGGTTTTGCAAAACACTGCAGCACTTTCAGTTCTTGTCACTGGGTTTGGGATAGAGCTGTGCAGGCTAAGGGCAGCAACAGCTGGACTGCTGCTTTTCCTCCCAAGCCCCTCTGTTCCTTGAGCTCTCACTCCCAGAATCCCGCAAGCAGGGGAGTGGGAGATTCTGCAAAATCTCCTGAGGCTGTAGAAACTTTTTGGGATCCCAGCAAGGAGGCAACTATGGGGAGAGGGGTTGAAAAATGAAGGCATTGCCTCCTCCTGATAAGCATACTGCTGCTGCCTTGGATGAAGTCCCCAAATGTCTAGTGTTGCTGTAATATGAAAAAACAAAGCACTCAGCTGGAACATTCAGAGATAAAGTTCAGGCATCCAAGGCAACGGGGAAGACAAACACAGGAGATGTAAGGCGTGTTCTACATATGGATGGCTTTTAGTGTCTCCCTCTCTGCATGTCTAGAAATTTGGGGAGTGCAGGAAAATATCATAATGGGGAGAGGCTCAGAATTCTTTATTTGGGTTGGGCCATGCCCTCAGTTTGCGCCCCCCATGCCCCCAGTAGCTACACCTCTGGGGCCCAGCTGGTTTGGAAAGGAATGCCCCTCTAAACAGGCACACTGGCCCACCCTTTCTCCTCTCCATGGGCCAGGTGCTCGGGGTCTTTGGGGTTGGAGAGTGGGGTCTCTGCTCGGGAACAGGCTTGTTGCAGGAGGAAGAACAGAGCTTGGCCCAGTGCGGACAACCTCACCCACCCCACCCCGTGCCCACTGCGGCAGAGCGGTCTCTTGCCCGTACCTGGAGAGATCGGCTGCCGGAAGGCAAGTCCCTGCTTGATCACGTGGATCATCTTGTGCGGCTGGCGCTCCTTGAAGGGGAGCTTCCCTGTCACCATGGCGTAGAGGATCACCCCACTGCGCAAGGGAGGAAAAAGGGCAGAGGGGGCCATCACCCAGAGGGCCTCGTTCCGCTTCCCCAAATCCAGGCATATAATGTGCATGTTGTGCAAATTAATTGTGCAAATTACTCTGATTTGTGTTCTAGTTGCACAATTCAGCACATTGATGTTTGCATTTTTAATTCTGCTCTGTTTCAACATTCAGACCAGATTTTGTGGTTACTGGGAGTTCTCCTGGACTGGGGGAAACAGTCATGTTTAAATGCTGGACTTGGAACAGGGAGCCCCAAGGTCAATTCTGTGCTTGGTCATGGGATTTGCCACGTGATCCTGGGCCACCGCTGCCACCGCCACCACCCCTGAGCCAGCCTGCCTTACAGCCCTTCCTTCGTTTCTTGCCCTCCGCTGCTCACACGAGTCACTCTCCCTTCCCTCCTTCTCCCTCCCTTGCCCTTGCAATGCATCCCTCCTGTGTTCCTTGCCCCACTCACCCACTCTCCCTCCTGTACCTCCCCTGCATTCCTCCACCACCTGCAGTTCTGCCCCGCCCCGGCCATTTCTGCACTGGATTGTTATAGCGCTGTGATTCCACTTTCAACGTGCTATGGAATCCTGGGGTTTGCAGTTTCGGGAGGGGCCGGCTGGTCCCTCCCGAAACTGCAAACCCCAGGATTCCATAGCATGTTGAAAGTGGAATCACAGCTCTATAGCAGTCTAGTGCGGAAATGGCTGCTCTCTCCCTACCTTCACACCTGCAGGGCCGGCATGGACTCATTTCTTGCAGAACAATTTGAGAATGGAGAAAGCTTGGCCAAAAGACAATCAAGAACCCAGGTAAAATCTTGACAAAGCAAGGGTATGGCAACCCTAACCTCGTTCTGAGATGAAGCTGATAGCCATTCCAGAGCTCCCCAAGACTTGGTTTGGTACCAAAACCTGGCAGGCATACTTGCTATAGGGTGGGCCCAATGGGTGGTAATGGCCACAGCAGGTGGTCCACAGCAGAGGAAGACGTCTCGTTTCTTTAGCTTGTAGGTTCAGCATCCCATCACAGAAGGTGGTGGAATCAGGCCCCAAAACACCAAAGCCCACCTAGACCATCCCAAAGCCAACACTCCCAATACTTGTGGCTGCTGCACTACCCCAAGGGAGAGGAGGCCACTGGGAGGGGGATCCTCAGGCAAGCTATACAGCGCAGAAGCAAACAGAGGGAACTGAACTGCCTAGGCGTGACCCACACCCTGTCCTGATAGAAAGGAGTAAAGAGGGGACATGATAGCCATGTTTAAATATTTGAAGGGATGCCATGTAGAGGAAGGAGAGGGCTTGTTTTCTGCTGCTCCAGAGACCAGGACAAGGAGCAATGGATTCAAGCTGCAGGAAAGGAGATTCCACCTGAACCTCAGGAAGAACTTCCTGACGGTCAGGGCTGTCCGGCAGTGGAATCTGCTGCCTTGGGGTGTGGTGGAGCCTCCTTCTTTGGAGGTTTTTAAGCAGAGGCTTGATGGCCATCTGTCGGGAGTACTTTGAGGGTGTTCCTGCATGGCAGAGGGTTGGATTGGATGGCCCCTGGGGTCTCTTCCAACTCTACATTTCTATGATTCTATGAAAGGAGAATGGTGCAAGCAGGTTGCTAAAAGGAAGGTTTACTCCCCTGGTCTGTTCCTCTTGGTCCTTGAACTGCCACTGAAGAGAAAACGACCCTTCGGAGGCCACCAGGCAGCAGCTACTGTTGAGCCACGAAATGCTGAGAAGGACTCTAGAACCCATCTGCCTGGGAGCAGAGGCCATACCCCCTACAGAGTTCTTCGGGCCTGATCCTTCACAAGAAGATGTATTTTCTCTGCCTCCACCCTGGAAAATCCTGGTGTTGGGGGCATCCCAATGTTCCCCCATTACAGCTTCGTCTGGCCCCCTGTCCTCCCCTGCTTTGCGCCCCCGTCCCAAACTGTACTCACAGGCTCCATAGGTCAGCCAGCTCCCCATTGTACTTCTTGCTCATGAGAATCTCTGGGGCGGTGTAGGCCACGGAGCCACAGAACGTGCTCATCAGGGAGTTCTTCAGGGAATAGCGGTTGGCAAACCCAAAATCTGCAGGAAAGCGGGGACCAGTTATTGTCTTGGGGCGGAGGGTGGAGGACCCACTGACCTCTCTCTGCCAAACTGGCCCCGGGGAAAATGCGTCCTGTGGCTATTTAATCCATTTCCTAACCAACTGCACCTCTCTGGGATCTTCCAAAGTACGCAAAAGACAAAGGAAGGAAGAGTAGCGGTGAAAGTGTTGAAGCAAAACCCACAAAGCCAACGCTGCTAGGATGAATGGCCCCATCATGTTCTTAATAATATGTTTATCGAGAGAAATTGGAGAGGCCACTTCTTCCACATTAGTTGGCTTGTGTGGTTTTGCTCAGCAGACTCGTGCAAATGTAGAAAGTCACAGAATCGTACTGGGAATGTAAATGGTAGCAGCTTTCTCTTTAGGTGTGGTTTGTGGACTCAGGCTTAAAGCAGTGTAGTAAGCCTATTGGAATAAATGGGATAAATCTGTCACTCAAGGTCACATATGGCCATTTCCACACTAGCCTGTTATAGTGCGATGATTCCGCTTTCAACATCCTCTGGAATCCTGGGGTTTGCAGTTTCGGGAGGAGCCAACTGGCCCCTCCCGAAACTGCAAACCCCAGGATTCCAGAGGATGTTGAAAGCGGAATCATCGCGCTATAACAGGCTAGTGCAGAAATGGCCAATTGATTTCAGAGGGCCTGCCTGAAGCACTACAAGGCCTGGATCTAGCACAGTTTGACCCAAGTTGTAATTACATTAATATGGGGTGGGGTGCAGCCTTAAACATCAGGTACTTAAAAACGTCCTCAAACCATGAAGGACGTAGGAAAGATCCATGAGTGGAAAGATCTATCACTAAATACTAGAATTATCCATGCTTTCATATTGCTGATTTCTAGTTGTGACAGGTGGGCAGGGAAGGAAGCTGGCAGGAAGGCGACTAGCTTGTTTGAAATGTGGTTCTGGTGGAGGAGGTTTCCTCAGATATTAAAGGCCGCCAAGAATCAGTAAGTCCAAGAGCAAAGCAAGCCTGGTCTCTCCCTAGAAGTGAAGATGACTGAACTGAGGCTGTCCAACTTTGGACATATCACAAGAAGATGTGACTCACGGGAAAAGACAGTGCTCAGCAAAGTGGAGGGCAGTGGGAAAAGAGCAAGGCGCCATTGCAGGTGGATGGATTGAAAGGGATGCCATGTAGAGGAGGGAGAGGGCTTGTTTTCTGCTGCTTCAGAGACCAGGACAAGGAGCAATGGATTCAAGCTGCAGGAAAGGAGATTCCACCTGAACCTCAGGAAGAACTTCCTGATGGTCAGGGCTGTCCGGCAGCGGAATCTGCTGCTGCCTCTGTGGAATTTGGGTGGAGTCTCCTTCTTTGGAGGATTTTAAGCAGAGGCTGGAGGGCCATCTGTCCAAGGGAATGCTTTGATGGGGGTTCTTGCACAGCAGGGGGTTGGACTGGATGGTCCCTGGATGGCCTCTTCCAACTTTACATTTCTATGATTCTACGATTCTATGAAAAAGAAGCCATGGCTGTGGCTCTGAGTCTGGTGACCGGGGGCCTCTCATTCGTAGGATTGCTGTGAGCTGGTTTGTGGTAAACAATCATGCTTTAAAAAAGTCTGCTCTGCTATTTAGAAGAGAAACAATAATTTGAGGGTTAGTAATGTTAATGAGAGCCAGAGTTCGATTCTCTGCTCAGCTATGGGAACCCACTGGAAGACCCTGGGTGCATCACACCCCTCTCAGCCCCAGAAAACCCCGTGATAGGTTTGCCTTGGGGTTGGCATAAGTCAGAAATGACTTGAAGGCCCAACAACAGCAACAAGGTTAAAATCTGTGAGTCTAATGAAAGTAGCTCGTTGTTTGACCTTGAAGCCTGTGCTCACGAGATACAAAGGAATTCTGCAAGAAGCATCTC